>JAPSES010077917.1:0-28197 GCA_029822895.1 Maxillicosta whitleyi | reverse complement strand
TGTTTATACTTCACATCCAACCACAGTCAAATTCACTCTATCTGGATGGTGCAACTTATCTGGATAATTCTTTTTTTTTATTATTATTATTTATTATGAATGATCACAAGCCAAAATGAAATAGGAGTGACAAGGCTATTTTTAAAATGTAAGGAGTAGAAAGTACATATAATTGTGTGAAAACATAAGGAGTGGAAGTAAAACCTGAAAAATAATTACTCCAGTAAAGTATAGATAACCAAAATGTCTACTGAAGTAAAGTAATGAAGTATTTGTACTTTGTTACTTGATTCCTCTGATTATTTCTGTATTATTTATGTTGTTGTTGTATGTTTTTATGAATATATTTATGATGCACCACTGCATTATCTTGTTGGTTTATATTGTATTCATGTTGATCTCATTGCAGCTGTTTATAAAGTATATGTTATTTTTGTATCTGCATTGCACCCTCTGTTCACCCTGTGAGCTACTGTTAAACATAAAATCCAACCTCACATACAGTTGTAGTAACATTATTGCAACACTATGTTACACCTCAGCTTTACTGTCTGACACCGTTCTGGTTAATAGAGAGACAAGATTGTCATGATGTTAACTAGATACAAAGTCCACAGTGACTCTGCAGACCCTGAATAATGGAACAACCCAGAGGCTATTATGACCACAGCCATAGGGGCTCTGCGGGGATTTGACCGTATGATTATATTTTCTGACTCATAGCTGGATGTCTTACATTCATGTAAAACACATTTGATGTTATACTTCAAGAAATGTTATAAGCCCCCAGACAGGCATTAGTTGAGTGTCATGTGGTTACAACATTCTGCTCCTGACAATCTGATCAGCTGCACTGTAAAAAAATAAAAACAGTGTCTAAAAACAGGATAAAAACACAAAATCTGAGGAAAAACTTAGTCAAAACGAATTAAACATCTGCCCATGCAGCAAGACAATTTCACCTGACATCTTGAATTAAGATGGTTAAATCTAGAAATAAACATGTCTTTATGTATGAACACTTAAAATAAGAAATCAAATTTTTTATTTATTTATTACTGTTTTATAAATTAACAAGATAAATTATATAAGACTTCTAAATGAAAGTTGTTTTATTTTTTATCTTATCTATCTAACCAAATAACTTGCAGTTTTTTTGTTTTTACCATCAATAATCTGTCTAAAAGCAGCCTTTATATGTGCTGTAATTAACTTGTTCTTAGTGAGTGAAATCACCAGAGATTATATCTTTAAAGCTGATGAACCTCAGAAAGAATCAAAAACATGAAAAAGATAAATGTCCTGCACTGATTCACAGGAATAGGTACCTGCAGTGAATTTTGCAATAATAATGCTGCAATTATAATAGTAGTTTTATATATTTATTGTTCTTCTTCACTACTTTATGCTTTTTAAGGTATTGTATGTTTGCACTCTGCACTTTTATCCCTTGGACTGTGGGTGTCACACCAATTTCATTGCATGCTTTTTTTGCACAATGACATTAAAGTTTATTCTATTCTATTCTATTCTATTCTAATTTTCATTACTAACTACAGATGTAGAAAAATATTTTTAGACCACTTTTGTTTTCTTCAATTTCTTCTTCATTTTAATGTCTGGTACAACTAAAGGTACATTTGTTTGCACAAATATAACGATAACAACAAAAATAGCTCATAAGAGTTTAATTTAAGAGCTGATATCTATCCATTTTCCATGGCTTTCTTGATCAGGTTTTCTCTTCTATCTGTTTCAGTCACATGATATGCACAGAAATTAGTACTCAATTGCATGTCCATTGTTTTTGATGACTTTTGATGGTCTAATAATTTTTTCTGTGAGTGTATTTGAAAAGATCTTATATAATAGTAACAGTTCTGTCAGGTAACTTATGTAATAGCCCATTGTTAAGTATGTGTGAGTATTAAGTCACTGCTCCGTCAGTCAGGCATGGTCAGTGACGTGTTGGCTCCTTCACGGGCTGTTCCAGTACCAGCAGTGACACAGTGACGCTGTTTTGTCCTATTACCTGAGCTGCCATGGGCTGACCACTGACTCTGTGCAGCAGAAACCAATCTAAGATGACACATTATCAGATTGAATAGGTAATTATTTACACCTATTTCCTCAAAAATTGCTCACTGACTGCTGCTTGTTTAGTCACACTCCATCAATGGTGGTACATCACTTCTGGCTGAAAATGGCTGCTCCCTATAGGTTTTGCCCCCACACGTAATTCACATAATAAAAAAGGTCCAGTGTGGTGCATTTATGTTGATTTTTTTTTTTTTTACTGAATTTGTGCCTCTCTTGCATATACGTAATACACAAAACATAATTAATGTCATAACCATGGCCAGTATGGATACCCTTTAAACTAAATCTAAAAAACATGACTATATTGTCTATATTTTTGTGATTTGAAGGGAACAGTGTTTTGTGATGTTTGCTGAGTTCCTCAAGCAGGGTGATCCAAAGCCTGTGGAGCCTGACAGCCAGGGCCCACTGTCATATCAGCAAATCCTAAATCTAACCAACAACCAAAAATAGAAGCAGTCTGATGATTGGTGACTCAGTAATCTCGGTGTATTTGGCAATAACTGCACAGTGAATAGAGATTTATAATTTATATAAAGGCCTTGTATCAGCAAGGAAGAAGAAACTGATCGGAATGTTTTATTGAGACCATAATCAAAAATCACTTGTATTTATTTAATATCTAGGGTTAAGTTGTTGTGAATTAATCTCAGGTCTCTGCTTAGACTGACTCTGGTAATACTTAGGCTGACTATCATCATTTATCTGCAGTTGATGCTTCAGTTTTGTTTGCCGACATCAAATCTCGCATCAGCATGTATTATATATTTTGTAATTTGAAAGTACTTTGCATCTGTTTTTTTATGTTTAGTGATGTTCACAGCACTGCAGCATGTTGAAAAGCCAATGAAGCTACAACTAGAAGTTAGCTGGTTCACACTAAGATCCATAACTAATACAAATAATGGCAACTCTGGTACATGATCATACTATTTACCAACAAAAATATACTAAATACTGGTAAGTTATTATGTCTAAAATATTCCAATAAGAAATTAAAGGACTGGGCTATATTTTTGACATGAAGCTGTTTAATGTAAAATGCTGTATTAACAACATCAAGACATTATTTCTCTATTTTTCATGAACCAAACTCAGTCTGTATTTTTCTCTATTACGTAAACAATAGGAACCACCAGAGGAAAACCAAAACAAAGTGCCTAAATATTGGAAGTTACACAGTATGTGTATGTTTGTGTTTGTGTTTACGTGCATGCTGTATGTGCAGGTATATATGTTTTGGAATTGTTTTTTGTTTTCCCCTTTGTCCTTTTTTTTTTGTTTGTTTTTTTTACTGTTTTTTTTCTCCCTTTTTGTAAATGACTAAAACCAATAAAACTAAAATAACAAAAAAGATAGAAATACCAAAAAAAAAATTATATACAATTAAAATCAAGTACACAGTATGGAATAATAAAATACTGGTGTTTAATTGGAAAGATCCAGTTTTAGGTAAACATGCTGTGACAGTGATCAACAATTACATAATTGGTATTAATTATGGCGGATGATAGACAGCTTAATTTGCATCATAACTAAATGAGTAGGTGTTCAGTGGTTGGTATGTAGGCTGGTGTGCGTGTATGCGCGCGCGTGTGTATGTGTGTGTGGACTATTACCATTACAGCGATTAATCACGACCGAACCATGATTCACAGCAAAAACACACTAAACCATTTGTCAGCCAATCATGTCATCTCAGTGACGAACTTCCTGGTCACATTTTCTGGTCGGTCCCAGTGCCCCTTTTTAATGGATAGACTATATTTGTTCCTATCAGAGTCAACAGGGAAGGAGCGAGGACACGGCACGAAAGACACACGGTCCTAAAAATGAGAAGAAAGAGCCGATTATCTGCTCGGAGAAAGATGACACATAGCTAAGGCGGTAGCAGCAGATAAGAGGAAGGAGGAGAAGAAGAAGAAGAGTGCGTCCAACTGCTGTTTACTTTGTGTTCCGCCTAAACCCAAGGACGCAGGCTACGTGGAAGACAAACACAGGCGAGACTGGGGACGAGCTGGTGGGTCTACTGTGGACCAAGGGAGGCATCAAACAGATACGGAGAATTATGGGATACGTTTGGATACCATGTCCTGACCACAAAAGACCAATTATCCGCGGATAAAGTGCAGCAGCTCGTCAGGACTGAAGGCCTGTTTCGGATGGAGCCCAGTGTTCTGTAATCCAGCCATAAACCTCCCTGACAGCCAGCGACGAGCTACGGTAAAGGGTGAGGCTGCTCTTTAACGCCATCATCTATCAGTATTATATCCGAGGCTACACCAATGTAGCCACACCGCTCAATCCCCCTTCATTCCGTCTGTGGAGAATGACTCAGTTTGCATATCGCCGAGCTGCAACTGTGGTACCGTTTGTTCAGCTTTTCTCCTATTTTTCTGTTCGACAGGACGCTTTACTCGAAATTGAAGGAATTTATGGGATCACAAGGTAAAGTCTTACTCTGCACAAGTGTCACGTTTGTCGTTTCATGTGGGCTTTCATGTTTTCCGCGTGTGACGGGGATTTAGTTTCCTTTGTTTACAGTCTGAATTTCTGAACAGCTGATACGTCCTCAGCAATGCCGCGATACTGCCTGCTGTATATTTCTTTGACGTGATGCAGCCTCTGCAAATAGCAGCCACTGTGGAGATATTACATTCACTCTGTCATGGGCAGAAAGACTGCTAATAAAAATAGAAACGGGTGTCCTACCGTTGTTTTCATTTGCTTTGGCTCAGCTTTTGGGCCATGCTGAAAGTAAATAAAGCCACCACGGCCAAATGGAAGGAAACACACTCTTGAAGCCATTTTTGTTTGAATAAAACATAGGCCCACTATGGTCCCACAACTGCATCTAAAAAGCAACACATGTATGCTGGTGTGTAGCCTTAGGCAGCAACTCCAGGAGCCAGATGTGTGTGTTTTCTTCATAGTTCAAGTGTAATTTGTGCTCATTTGAATGCCCTTGTACAATCTTTGTCATTTGCTGATGACTTTTCTGTGCATTTCTGTGCAGTTTCCTCTGATGAGATGAGTGTGCGTGCTGGCCAGGGCAGTGATGAGGTGCTGGTTTCACAGGCGGTGTGGGATTACCTGGCTGCAGCTGGGCGGCCCTGGCTCATTGACTTCCAGCACAAGCAGGGGATGAGTGCTGGTATCATTAGACGAGGAGAGAGGGGGGGCTGCTGCGCTGTGAGGCTGCAGCCGGTGGAAGGCTCCAGGAACGCGGGAGCTGGGGTGATGGATGGACCCATCTCCAGTGAGACACGAAAAGCCTTCATTGACTTATGCCGCTGTGCCCGCAAAGAAATGAGCAAACAGGAGGGGGGACCCAAGAGAAAGAGGACTCTGCTGCCCTGTGTTGGAGTCCTGGAGCCAAATGGTGAAGGGAGCCTGCTTCCCCCACCTCCTCCACAGCCTCGGCGCTCCCAGAGGCAGCAGCAGAGGTTCAGGAAGCCTGCTGATGAGGAGGCCTGTGCCATGCTCCACGAGGTCACTCAAAGGAAGGACATGGACCCTAGTATGGCCTCCCACAGTGAGGCAGAGGACAACAGCTCCTGTTCAATCTGCATGGGGGACATAGTGGAGAAGACTACACTGGAAAGGTGTGGCCACTCTTTCTGCCGCTCTTGCCTGGATCAGGCCTTCAAGGTGAAGAAAGCGTGTCCTGTGTGTCGGCTAGTGTACGGTCAGCTCATTGGGAACCAGCCAGCCAACGGTACTATGATTGTAGAGAGAGATCCAGATATGGAGCTTCCTGGGCATGAAGGCTATGGATGCATCTGCATCATCTACAGCTTCCCTCCTGGTCTCCAGGCAGTAAGTATACTGTTGACTGTATTTGACTTATCATGACTCTGTCTATTGATTTGAGGTGTAAATGATTTCCTCTTAAGTCATTTGGATCTTATGGCACTTTTCCACTACATGGTACCAGCTCTACTCTACTCACCTCTACATGGCTCTACTATACTCAGTATTCCTGTCCTGCTTTTCCACTACATGGTGGAAAAGCACTACAGCTTGGCTCGGCTCGTTACTCGTACACAGCGCGTTACTTCCATGTCGTCTGCTCAGAGAGTTGCTGAAAACTCGCTCATTGCGTATTTTCTCGTCTGGATTTTTTTGTCTGCCACCAAAGATTGAATCTACATGACCATCTATGGTGTAGTTTTGTTCTGTCATCATGTGGATTCATGTTTCGCTATTCATTGTCTACTTCCGCGTCGGATTTTTGTAAATCGCAGGTCACAGAGAAAACTGTCTGACCAATCAGTGTCTGCAGTGTCGTGACGTCACGTTTTGGTATCCACTCCAGGATTTTGGAACCTTGACTGAGGCAGTTCTAAAAAACTAGTATCGGGTTCCAGGTTCCAGCGTCCAGCGTCCTTTTTTGTAATGGAAAAGCAAAAGAGCCGTGTAGAGTCGAGTAGAGTAGAGCCGGTACCATCGAGTGGAAAAGCGCCATTAGAGGCTGTTGGTGCGGACCAGCAACAACGTTTTTGTCAGTCTGCCCCAGGGCCGCTGTGGCTACAGATGTAGTTT
This sequence comes from Maxillicosta whitleyi, assembly GCA_029822895.1. Classification (NCBI taxonomy): domain Eukaryota; kingdom Metazoa; phylum Chordata; class Actinopteri; order Perciformes; family Neosebastidae; genus Maxillicosta; species Maxillicosta whitleyi. The sequence goes on along the minus strand of JAPSES010077917.1, from coordinate 21,552 downwards.
AACATCAGTGTGTGACGGTGGGTGAATGAATAATGGAGTCAAGACTTTGAGTGCTCAGAAAAGTGCTATATGAATCCAATTTATTTATTTTTTTTTAGTTTTATAAAAATGTCAGAGGTGAGAAATGTCAAGTTGAATTTCCCAAAGCCCAAAATGATGTCCTCAAACATCTTGTTTCATCCACAACCAAGAAATATTCTGTTTTTCTTTTATAGAGTAGTAAAAATATTGAACTTTAACAAACAAAAATGGATAGTTTTTCTTTTTCTTTTTTTTTTTTTGACAACAAAGAGTGAAGGCCAATAGTCATCCCACATAGAACTACTCTGACTCATGTTTGGGAAAAAAAAGACTTGTAGAAACCGTGTGAAATGGGCTCTAGTGTTACTGGTATATCCTAGATCACTCAGTATTGGGCTCATAAAACTACAAATTTGAATAAGTACAATCAAAACAGTAACAAAGATGTAGTTCAATGACATGGTGAAGACTGTGGCATCATGGGAGTTTTGATATTCACCATCAACATAAAGCCTGTCAGATGTGACTCGGGTAGAAGCACTTATTCATATTACATATTAATTGGAATATGATGATATTAACGGGTGGGCAGGTGAAGGGCGCTGTTATGAATTATTCTGAATTTGAGCATAATTGGAAACATCTGATGCATTATAAATACATCAAATAAGTCAACAGCATATTTAATAGGCTTTGTTGTTTCAGTATGGATATGTTGCATAATATTGAGAACACCAATATGGAGTTGAATCCTGTACTTGTAAAGGGTCTTATGTTTTAGTTGAATGGTTTATTCAAACTGAGTCTTTTGGGGGCTTTAGTTTTGGCATATGAGATGAGGTTCTCTTTTTTTTCTGTCTTTTCAATAAATAGGAATGGACTGATCGTAGTTAAAGACAATAACATAACAAGACAAAACACAGATGAAGGTTCCTATGAGAACTGTCCATAAAACTACACTAAAGCACTTCTGTGTTTTTCATTGTGAGTTGTTGTTTACTGATAACAGGCCAGTTTTGGAAATATTTTAACAGTCCCTGGTGTACTGTATGTCCGGTATTTGGCTGATTGTCCATTTCTTGTACTGAGTTTCTTGTCTGATTCACGTGTTGTGAACATTGCATGAGCTCTATGTCGCATACACACACACACACACACACACACACACACACACACACACACACACACACACACACACAGGTTCCTATTGAAAATGAGAAATCATGCTGTGATTAAATCATCAGGTTATTCTTCTTTTTGAAAAAAAAAACACCACTACAACAAAAGGACACATTATACAACTGTTTTTGCTCGGATGAGTGTTATTCCCTGCAAAAAACTGACCTTTAGCCTATGTGTAAAATCAATGAAGTTCACCTGTAGTAGAAAATACACAGCTTACAAAAACAAAGACAGCCTTGCTCAAATACATTCCCTGTGTTTATCTTTATTTGATCTAATCAGGAACAATGCTCATTATGTAACATGAGATCGGTCATGTGAACATACCAGGTTTAGCTATACACATTTAGATATGTTGTCATATAAAACATTAAAAGTGGTATAGGTATAGACAAAACGTACATAAGCACAAACAGTTAGTAAAACAGCGGTGTAACCTTACAACACATTAAAAACATTAAACAAAACTTCTAAAAAGATACATAATGTAAGATAATAACCTCAGTTATTAAAAAAAAATAACAAAACTGATTACAGGAGCATGTTTGATTGGCTAGTAACCACTAAAGCATAAATCTGAAAAGTGTTAAAAATGTGATGTCCCGTAATGTTGTAGGTGTTTAAAGCTGCAACAATTAATCACTACGTAGTCAACTGTTGAATCGACTGACAACATTGGTTTGGTATTCGGGTTAGGTTGAGTATTTGTCTAATAAAATATCAACATTCTTTATTTCTAGGCTTCTAAAATTGAATATGAGTAGTTATTTTTACTTAACTTTTTATTAAGTCATCTGTTAAATTAATCAGAATATCTTTTGGGATGTTAACTGAACATGACATTTAAAGGACTTACCCCAGGCTTTGGAGAAAAGCTGGTGAGGACTGTTATGATTTTGAAATTTGACGTGATGCTTAGTTATACAAGTAACTGCAGAATAAAAGACAGCATTTTATTTAGATTTTTTATTTTATCCCACTAATATTGGGGGTATAATGATGCAGAAAAATTTGTATTTTTTTTAATACGTTTATACATATATGAGACCAGCAAAGGGGGTCGGGGGATGGAGGGGTGCTCTGTAACTACCAAAAACCAAGTGTGAAACTTAACACACTTTAAACGTCCATCCTGCCTTCTGTGCCTCTGTCATACTCTCTGTGTTCATGTTAACCCCCTGTTATCGGCGCTTCAGCCTCTAATTAAATTATTATTATTAATAAATAAATAAATTTCTTATTTCTTTTATTGAAATTTAATTGAAATTTAAAAAATTGTATTGGAATTTTTTATTGAAATCTATTGAAATTTCTTATTGTCTTATACTTTTGTAATTTTATAATTCTGTGCAATCAAATCTTAATGTATTTCTTATTTATGTCTTATTTCAGCCTGTCTTAAAATTGTATTTGAATTTTTAATCAATGTGAAGCACTTTGGGCTACGGTTTTTGTATGAAAGGTGCTATACAAATAAAGTTTATTATTATTATTATTATTATTTATTTTTATTTTTTGTGGTGCTGCTTATGAACGTTACATAGGGGAAACCCTGCAAATAGGTTCTACTTGTGGCCACACTACCTCCCAAGTGTTTGGGTTCTTTACATAGGCTGCATGTATTCATATGGTACACCTTTGTATTGTATCAAAGGCCCTGAACCGAAACAGTTCAGTACAAACCAGTGCACTGTTACTTCCCTCACCAGTGTAGTGGCAGTCTTAAACGAGCCATGTAATTGAATTTATTGCAATTGAACTCTGGAACATAAAGTATAAAAACAATGTAAACTTTAAGAACTATAAAAATGACATTTCTGCTTGATAAACAAAGTGACAAATTTGACATTTAACTTACTGTTGTAACTCTGGGGACTTGATGATGGCAGGCGCTAAAAAAGGTTAAACAGAAAATGGGATGTCAATGTGACGTTTCTATTTCATTCAACTGTTGTTATATAGCTGAATGGAGATGATTACACAGACTAATCAGCTGAAATAATTGCAATAATGTAGTAATTGTGGCACCCATAGAACTGATTTCCATTTTTCACAGTTTTCTCTAATTTCCAGACCAAACAACTGATAGAGTCCTCAAGAAAAAACAGTTGAGATTAAACATCGAAAGCATTTGTTATTTGAAGGCATAGTGAGTGTAGTGCTCCAGGTATATAAGACAAAACTGCCCAAAGGCTTGTAGGGAGTACAGTCATATTAATATTTTATTCATGTTTCTTTTCTTTCATCATGGCTCCTTTTCCTTTTTACAGCCAGAACACCCAAACCCTGGTGTTCGATACCCAGGAACAGACCGTGTGGCCTACCTCCCTGATAGCCCTGAGGGGAACCGTGTGCTGGGTCTGCTGCGTCGGGCCTTTGAACAGCGCCTTATCTTCACCATCGGTACCTCCATGACTACGGGCATGCAAAACGTCATCACCTGGAATGACATTCACCACAAGACCTCAATATGGGGTGGGCCTCGCTGGTACGTGCAGAAAACGCTTTGTAAAGACAGACATAATTCATTTCTGACAAGGAAAAATCTATCTGCTGATGTCCTCGGCCTCGATGGCAGTGTTGGCGCGTGAGCTCATACAGGTGCAGTGATGGTGTTTTTTATTTCTCTTGACAGTTTTGGCTACCCAGACCCCACTTACCTGGTGCGAGTGACAGAGGAGCTCAGAGAGAAAGGCATCACAGCCGACTGACAGCATGAAAATGACAGTCTCTTCCAGGACTTTGTAGGACTTTTCCGAGTGTCCTTGCTGATGACGCGAGTCGGCTCCAGGTGGTTTGCTAAGACTGCCCATCCCTCAAAGGACGGCTGAAGACAAGCAGACGCTCATCAAATGCTGCAGCAGAGCCCACATCACTTCATTAGTTGTTCCTCTGTTTGTTCATTTTCCTCCAGAGTTCAGCTTAAACCCAGTGCTACATATGGAAGAAAATACTTGGAGTGCAGAGCATTCTTGTATAACACAATCCTCTACCTGTCCCTGTTTGCAATAGGACAGAAGTCTGATGCTCTTATTTAGGAGCGTCATCGTGTGTTGGTATAAAAGGTACTTTAATATTATTTAGAAAAATCTACGTTTAAATGTTAACTGAATATTTATTTTGTGATTCTGGGGAGTTCTTCTTTATTTCTTACAAACACTTATGCTTTGTTTTTATAGTCCCAGAAATGTTTTTGAGTAAGTCTCTAATTTCATTGTTACTAATTATTTGTGGTAAGAATAATACTTGGGTTATATGGCAGATTAGCACTGCTTCAATAGAATGAATTAATTTTCTAAAGTTATTGCAATCTAAAGCACTCACAGGCACTTTGGTTAGGGAGGCTGTTTTTCACTGAGGTAACAGTAATGGTTTTTGCTTCCTTTGCGGGGAAGAGTGCTCGGGGCAAACAGGTTCGTGTAGCTGTGAACTACCAGTTTATTAGCTACAAGTTGATGTCAGTTGCTTTGAACTATTCACGTCCCTCATTTTTACGTAAACAGCAAGAATGTCTAACAATGGGCCTCATGCAGAAACATTCTCTTAAATTATATTTTCTCTAATTTGTTTATTAAGGGAAAATATAAGAAGAACCAACTCCGAATGCGCCAAATGTTCTTGCCGTCCAAATCTGCTCTTACCCAGGTTTGCTGAATGTTGAATTTCACTTGATTGTAAATGGAAGGATGTGGCTGATCAGCATATGTGACACCCACTAAACATCTATAAAGGACAGGTGTTGTGCTATGTGCCAACAGCTGACTCTGGGTCAGCAATTTCAGCAATGTCACCAAAAAAGGGCAGAAAGAAACATTAGCAGCAGCAAAATCAAGATACTATTTAATCAAGTCAAACAAAGGAAATATGTCTTTTTTTAGTGTCGGTACTGGCAACACATCAACACACGTGATGTGAACATCATTAGAGGGACGCACAGTGACAAATCAAAAGAAAGTTGTTTGATATAAAAATGTCTGACAGATGTGCTATAGTTTTGCAGGTAAAAGTTCTTATAAAGGGATCCAGTGAGTCCCGTCAGATTCTCTTGGAGGAAAAACTATGGTACTCCTATTTTGCATTGGAAAAAAAAGTGAGTGTAGGCGATAAACAGACACACACATGAACTACAGCTCCATCAGAGTCTGAATGGAGGCCATTTGAATGCATATTATGCTCAGATTTAAAACCAGAGCATAGCAAGACCCCCTCGACCTGAAAAAAAGCTGAAATTGTAGTACAGATTATTTTTCTGACTCACAGTTTTACAGCACCTTTCATTGACATAAAGCATTAGTGATGGGAATTCCGTCTATTTTGGCTCACACACACACACACACACACACACACACACACAACACACACATCCTGACTAATCACATGCTGGTTTAACAGAAAAAAGAGCCAGTTCCTGACATTCCCTTCAAAGATCTGAATTGTTCATGACCAACCCATCATTAAAGAGCATACTCCTTCTCCAGAGGGACGGGGGTCCCAGACCTGCTCACTGACACGGTCTCATCCTGGTCTGATTGGCTGAGCCAGGACTCTGAACACCGAAAGAAAAGATTCTCTTATTTCTCAAAACCCACATCTGACAGCTGTGTACACTGATGGGCCCCCCACAGTTGTGTGGCTCAGTTGGCAGATAAGGTCATCCAATGACCAAAGGGTTGGCAGTTCAAATCCTGGGTCTGACTGGGTAAGACACTGAACTCTAAATTGCATGATGGCAGCTGTGAATGTGAGTCCCTGTAAAGCACCTTAGGCAACATGGTGGTGTATAAAATGTACTATATACATTCAATCCATTTACAGTAGACCACCCACTCCTGTACAAATGTTGTTTTTGAGCGTGGAAAAGTAGGGCACCTATTTCAGAATATGTCCAAGTTCTATACATGATGCATGTATGGTAAAAAAAAAAAAAAATTCCAGAGGTAGAGTATTTACAAGATGTGTCACAGACAGACATGATGACGACAATACCCCTTTGGGCAGGTCAGGCTGAGAGGATAAAACATTTATTCTTTAACTGCAAGATGGAAGGCCAGGGTTTTTTTTTTTCCTTTCCAAGAAAATCTGACAGGACTTATTGGATCCCATGGGCGACTATGAAAAAAACACATCTGAGCGACAAGTTAAAGTGAATAATATTTTCTTTCCACTGTGCCCCTAAGATGTCTGATGATCATTTATTTTATTATTGTGGTTTGTGAGACACTCCACTTCAATTAATGAATATTTTCCAACCAGTAATTTTAACATTAAACATAATAGCATAACACTCTGAATTCAAATGTATTATGGGTTTCTGTGTTCCTAAAATGAAGTAAATACTTCCTGGGCTCTGATGTTTTCTCTTATCTTGGTAAGAGTGCACTTAACCCCATGTAAACTTTTATCTTACCTGGAGTAAAAGCAAAAATAAGAAAACATTGGTGAATCCCACAAATCTATGGGTACTAAAAAAAAATTAAAGAATGTGTAGGATACAGACAAAAATAAGAGGAAGTTAGTTTGTATTTGTTTCTTGCACAAGGCCCAATGTCTCATTACAGCACCTTTTTATTAATGCATTTGGACTTTCCCCTGGGTTTTTTTTTTTTTTTTTTTTTTGCCATTGTTCACTCCTGTTATTTCAAGATGTCTCCCAGGTGTTGAGCCCATTATCTCAGTTGTCAGTAATGTGCTCATCTAATTACCAGATTTATGACGATGTCAAATATAAAGGGCATATAGACCACTTATACCAAAACAAAGGCACAAAAGCTCTTTAAATATCTATGCCTCTGTCCCTGTCCAACTGGGAGATTTGCCTGCTAATGTTCTCATTTAGAATGAGGTTACTGTTGTAAATTTGTTTATATTAATAGATCATCTATGAGACAGGCAAAACAAGGGGAAAAAAACAAAAGAAAATGTTGCAGGAACAATTGGTCTGACTTGGGAAGGGGTGGGGTATTGATCTAATTTCTTGTGCCTTTCTTATATTCACTTTTTGATTCAACAAAAATCAAGCATGATGTTACAGTTTGGGCATATTTCAGCATTATTTGCTAGGTGAAGCGCATTATGTTTATAGCTAAACTATCTGGCTTTAAATAAAAATACTATAAAGTTCATGGAAATATGTATACAAATGTGTAATAAATTAGCTTCTCTCCTTCATAAACATTGTTGTAGTCCAAATGCTGAAAAAAAAAAAAAAAAAAACTAACTCAAAATTGATGAAGCTGTATGTGTGAAAGTGCTTTGCTAGGTGCAGTAATCTGCTTGGCTAGTCATTCATTAATTTCTCATGAATTTGATTGACCATATATACATTGAGTATGATTTTTTTTTTTTTTAAATCCCTCTTTGTATTTTAGTTAAGGGACCAACTGAAATATTTTTGGGACATAGGTTTGTAGCTCACGAAAGCTACTGTGCAAACATTTCTATGCATTACACGACTGAGGAGGAGCCGGGTTAATGAAAAGTGGAGAGAGATTTCACATGTCAAACTGATTGTTAAGGAAAAGTTGGAGGTTTGCTTTTCCAATTGTGTTGATTCGTACTTTGTTGATATTCAAGATAATGTGCTTTACATTTTAATACTTGAATAAAAAAATTATGTTTGGGTTTGTGTTGGATATTTAATACAGTATAGGTCATAAATAAACCTGTACATCCTCAGCAACTTAATATAACGTCTGTACAGTTTCCCTTTGGAATGACCAGGGGTTGTGCTTTCTAATTAAGATTGAACCTAAACTATCTGTAATGGAAAGAAATCATGTTACATAAAAATACATAATTCTAAATATTACTATTATTATTATTAAATGGACTTATTGCTATCTAGTGGACAATGATAAGACAACAATGAACAGATATGGAGACAAATCCAAGTTACTCCAGAGTTAATAAGTTAAAAAATAGATATAATAATAATACTTTAGATGGGAAATCTGTCATTTTTAGCATATGGAGGATATAGGTATGAGTATTCCTTTTTTTATATACATTACTGATGTAAAGAACTTTTGCAGTGTCATCACTAACGTCTGTATTTTTGTACTAAGTCAGTAGAGAAACAACAGCAGACTGATGATGTGTAGCTGTAGGGCTGCAGTGATCACTTTCACTGTCAATCTTATAAAAAAAAACTAATTGTATTAATACACATAAAAACCCAGGATACCCACTATACTGTCATGGATGAGGATTAAAAGTAAGAAAAAACAAAAACCACCACAAAATAACAAAAGTTCAGAAGCTTTTTTGCCAAAAAAGTTACTGTCATTGAATTATCAGTTGAAATGAATGAATGGAATTGAACTCACAAAGCTGGTGAATTATTTAAAGGTCATATTTGTGATATGTGGTGGTGTCTAATACACCTTCAGTACATCTAGCAGCAATGATGCAGTTTTTGACAAACTGAGGAGTCTGAAGAGGATAAGAAAAGTAAAAAGTTTTGGCATTATGTTATTACAATAGCCCTTGTTACAGAAAACAGTAATGGCAGGTGATTTTTCATGTCTGTTCTCCATTGCAGTTTTGAGTATCCAGACATAGTTATTGTTCAAGAAGAACTTCATCTGAAGGGAGATACAAAAGACAACTGATGGAAGAAAAACTCCATGAAAATAACTTTTAATACTATGTACTGTACCAAAGTTCTTCATCTAAGTCTGCACTTCTGCAGCAGCATAGTAAGTGTCTAAACCAAATGTTGAACTACACATTTATTTAGAATATCTATGTCGCAGTATCATGTCCTGTTTTACATAACACATAAAAACAAAGTCATTATTATTTATATATAAAATTGACCTGAACCAGCCTCAGTGTCCAAAAATCAGCAGCACCTGTACAAAACTATAACATTTTAAAATATATTTTTTTGTGTGTATTTTGGCACAATTTAGGATAAATCATCAAATTTCAGGATAAAAGAATGATGTTTAGGGTATTTTTTTATTTTATTTTTATTTACTACTGATGAATGTCAAAACAGGTAACATTTGACCCGACTGGTACATAAGGGTTAAGATGACATAACCTCCACCAAATAGAAAACATGTAGAAGAACAGGAAGAAACATGCTCAGAGCTTATTTATTCTAAGGTCAAATACAAAGACAGTCATTATGTGAACTACACTGACCCATAAACACCCAAAACATTTACCTTTTATTATTACATTTACCATTTATCTAAACTGTTGATCTACTAGTCTTATCAATCCGTGTAAATAATTATAAAACACAGTTTATCATCTTTTCATGGTCATCAGATATGACCCATTTGGACGTTCAGAGGCTCTGTAGTTACCATGGAAACATTGTTATCTTGGATGGACACACTGGGTTTATGTTCAGTTAATGACATATTTAATGAAAAAGTCAATTTTAATTCAGTTTTCTCTGTTTCGATATAACCTTTGACTTTACTCTGAGCTACATAATCATTCAATTAAACATCAGATAATAGATTATTTTCACTGAGAAAATATGCAAAATTCAGAGGGTAATGTTAGAATAAATGTTGATAAATCACTTAGGAAAGGTTAAATAGAGAAAAAAAATGCCATAAAAGTCACACTGGGTCCTTATGTGTTAAAGAATACATAAATATGAGTAGTGAATTCCATTATTACTGTGTTATTCCTTTAATATCTACCATTTAATCGACTTGCATTTTTATCCACATTTGATTCATGCCAGTGTGTATTACATCAGCAGTAACAACACACCAAAGGTCAATGGAAGCACTTCCTCTGTGTTTTGATGTGATCATCCAATCGAAATGAATGAGAACTTTCCTCACACGACGTCATGTGTCTCTGAAGACAACCCAGCCCAGGAGGTCGTCCCCAAAACCCGGAAAATGATGAGCAACACTTCAAACAACCCCCGTAACACATCCACGGAGGAGGACTGCGTCATCTGCCTGGACAGAATTCACCAGAAAAAAACCTTAACATGTCTCCACTCCTTCTGTTTGGACTGTATCGACTCCGTTTTCAAGTTTAAACCTGCCTGTCCGATATGCAACGCCTTCCAAGGAGTGTACACGGGGACGCAGCCGGAAGGGACGATGACAGTGAGGCGCAGCCCGCAAAGCCTGCCGGGATATGAGCACTGCGGGACCATAACCATCGAGTACGAGTTCGCAGCAGGGATACAAGGGGTGAGGGGTCCAATATGTAGAGGTGACATGTCTGTGGAATTTCACTCCATCTATTAAATACTTTTATAAGTTACATGTCCAGTAGAGGGCGATGTTTTCCCACGTGGTTATTTTTAGTAAAATTATATTAATGATTATGAGTTTAAAAAAAAAAAAAAAAGTGTGTTTCTAGTGGTCAGTTAAGTGTGTAACTAAAAACTACTACTACTAAAATATCTTTTTCAAACATTTATCTAAATCTGGTTATGTCTTTGATGATAAAAAGAGGAAGTGATCCCAGAAGTACATCCCCGTTGCCGTGGCAACTGTGGGGGCAAAAGCGCAGAGTGCGGATATACTTAATTTCATGTATGTTTAACCCAGGGGTGTCAAACTCATTTTAGTTCAGAGGCCATGTTTATCATTTATTTATCATTTCCGCATGCAGGGAAAAAAATTTAAATATAAAGAACATATGCATATGTTCTTTATAATTTACAGACACAGTGGGTGTACAAATACACAAAACATTTAGTATCAAGCAGAATATTAGTAAAATTGCACTTACATTTGTTGAGATTATTTAAGTTTTTTGTGAAATTCTACTTGTTTTAGTGTAAAAACTTGTAAATTTTTACATTTACTGAAAGAAAAATTGGGAGTTGTGAGTATTTATAGATTATTATGATAGTATGTGACTGATCGGACCCACTTGAGATGGAATTGGTCTGAATGTGCAACCTGACCTAAAATGATTGCTAATTCATAATATCTATTTTTATATTTCACAAATGTATCCCAAGGGCCGGACTGGACCCTTTGGCAGGCCAGATTTGGCCCCTGGGCCACATGTTCGACACCTGTGGTTTAACCCATAAAGAGCCAGTGCTACTTTTGTAGCTTTTGTTTCCATATACATTTCTCTTTAGATTGAAAGTGATTCATCACCATTGATTATAATATTATCCTCTGTGTTTCATCTGTATTTTTGTTTTTTCAGTGAAAATCATCATCGTTATCCTATATTCGATTTACTTCATGTAGATGTTCATTAAAACTCTGATTAAAGTTGAGGGTTATTATATCAGAAACAGAAAACTGAATTAAAAGTGATTTTCTCAGCAAGTACATCATTAACTGAACATAAAACAAGTGTCTTCATTTACTGTCATTGATCCAACTCCATAGGTTTTACTGGTAAATCAGTGTTGTAGAAGATGACAGTGTTTCCATGGTAACTAAATAAAATACAGTTATTCATATTTTCATGGTCATCAGATATGACCCATTTGGATGTTCAGAGGCTCCGTAGTGAACATGGAAGCACCATCATCTTCTACAACATTGTTTCACCAGTAAAACCCATAGACTTTGTTGTCTACACATTGTTTATGCTCATTTATTGATATATTTGTTGTGGTTGTTGTGAAAATGTCACTTTTTCTTCAGGTTTTTCTGTTTCTGATATAATAAGCTTTGAATTTACTTTGAACTTCAACATGATTAGTGGATTAAATATGGCAAAATACCTCATTTACACTGAAAGAATGCTAAATACAGAGCATAATATTATAATTCTTAGTGAAAAATCACTAAAGAAAGGTTAGAAGTTGGGAACTGCCATTAAAGAGCACTGGGACTTCATGGGTTAACCAGGAAATCCCTTTTAGATCAGAAATGTCTTTTCTAAAGGAGACCTGACTAAAGTAGCAACCATACAAAATCAACACATACCAGATACACAAATGAACAATAAACCAGAATAACAGGTATTCAAGCACAATGGCCTCTCAAGAAAAACAATAACATTCCTCACTCACAGTATATTCTTTGTCATACTCTTCAAATCATTGAAGAGTATGAGAGTTTTTAGTTGAACATTCTTGACAGAATGCAGACAGCAAAGGTTATATAAGTAGTAGAGTGGTTTTTATCAGCACAATATTACAAAACTGCCTCACTTATTATGCTATGCTGTTCATATTTTAGCCTGAACACCCAAACCCAGGGGTGAGATACAGCTCCACCAGACGCATGGCTTTCCTGCCAGCGTGCGAAGAGGGAGAGAAAGTCCTGAAGCTGCTGAGAAAAGCCTTTGATAGAAAACTCATCTTTACCGTTGGCCAATCTGTCACCACGGGCCTCAACAATGTCATCACCTGGAATGACATTCATCACAAGACCAATAGGACAGGAGGTCCGCAACGGTAAACATGCCCCTGTTGTGTAGTGTTGAATATATGGGATGCATTAAGTCATCATCCACATTTTTTCAGTTGTACAGTTGAGGATGGAAGTTTACTCACACCCTGACTAAATATAACCCAGTTTCAATCTTCCATTAGGTTCAGAAAATGTCATTTATCCCATACCGGCAATGTATTCTCAGCTTACCACAGACATCAGTCAACATTCAAATTGTAGTCAAGCATGAATCAGTAAATAAACACAAGATAGGTCATTGGAATACAACCACAAATAATCAACAATAAATAAACAAACAATAAATACCAATGCAGGCTAAAAGACCATGTTAGGTATTCTCTCTTTCTCTCTCTCTTTTTTTTTTTTTTTTTACAATGGTGGGACAAGAAATTACATCAGTATTGAGGTCAAGATCTGGTGACTGCAAAGTCCATATGACTTAATTTTCATAGTTTTCAAACCATTCAGTAATCCCTCAGAGGCTATGCCAGAGGAAACCACATCCATTAGGTTTATCCATTTTTGCACATATTTACAGTACTAAACAGAAAAAGTCTTAGGCAGCCTTTATCTGTGTTGTTTTTGCAGGGTTCTAAGGAGAAGTGTGCAGAAAATATGTGCTTAGTATTGAAACATACACACAAAATCCAAACTAATCAATTTCTGCAGGTCAAGTCAGTATTTAGTGTGATTTTTCATGCCTTTTCTCCTTTGCAGTTTTGGGTATCCGGACCCAGAATACTTATTTAGGGTTCAAGAAGAGCTTCGCCTAAAGGGAGTTACAGAAGACGACTGATGGAAGACGCCCTTCAAAAACTTCCTGAAAAGAACTTTTAATACTATGCATTCTACCAAGGATTTTTATTTAAGTCTGCACTTTTTTGCAGCATCTGACACTGGCAGATGTTTGTGATTGTTTCCAAAGATTTTGCACCTTTCTGCAGAATATGCACATAGATATCCTGTATTCAGTCAAGTTTACCAAGAAACAAGGAGTAAGAAGATAAGTGTAAGAGACTGTAACAGTGGTCACTATGTTCAAATAATACAATTATGTCATAGTTGCTTTTGCCGTGTCTCATTTAGGACCAGTTTGTTTCTGGAAAACAGACTCAGGGGCAGAACAGGGTTACAATAAGCACCAACAGTACAGGTAAAGCAGGTTAATGAGTCCAGTGGGCTGGCAGTCATCGACAATCAGGGCAAAACATTCTCAGTAGGTGTCCTTTAAATATATTGTGCCCGTTGATGGCTGCATCTACTGAAAAAAAAAAAAAAAAAGAGGATTAGTTGTAGTAAATGGTGGGTAGTTTGGAAAAGGCAGTTATTTAAAATAATCTTTTATTGGAGACAGAAAAGAGTAGGAGGTTTTTCTCAGGTAGATTCTGCTCATTATGGGCATTTATGGATCAGATTTAACTGTTACATTTTTGTTGTGCTTAAGTCAACTTTCCATTTAAAGTCTTTGATATGTTTTGTGTTAAATAGTCCATGTTATTGTACTTCATCTTTTGCATTGTTGAGTACGCAAAGTTTACATCTCGCCTGTGCATTCAGTCTGAGGTCCATGTTGAAGAGTTTTACAGATAAATTATTCAAGATCTATAAATGTTTTATTGTTGTATGCAGGCTGTTGCGTCCAAAGTACCTTCATATGAAAATCATTTGACATTAATAGAGGAGTAGTACTTTGAATACACCAGTCAAATTCCTTATGTTATGCTTTATGCCTGTTTTCTCCACTAGAGGGGAGTGCTCCCTTCACAGAAGACACTGTGTTGGTGTCTGCTTGGTATGCCTCTGTATCATCATCACAAACCCACAGCCCTGTAGCACCTCCCAAACCTCATCGCCCAAAGTCAGTCAGAGAGTGCAGCATCTGCTCTAGATGATGAGTCATGTGTTTCTATGGTGCTCAGGGCAGTTTTAGCAGCGGAAAACTCACAGTATGTTCAACAGAGACGAAAAACTGAGCTGAACATCACTGGATAACAGCAGTGTATACCTTAAATGCCTATATAAACTGATTAAAAGTGGGTAATACTAAAGACTTTCAGGCTATTCTTTATTGGAGATGTTATAGTATTAGTAGGACGTGCAACATGGTTCTTTTCTTACACATGAAACAGAAAACAAGTGTCAGTCACCACTATCATCCAATGACACATTAAAAATAGACCACATTGTCTTAGACTGTCTTACACCAGACACTCTCATTTTACAGTCCATACAATTAAACAGGCATTTCCTCATGAGGAAATGCCTTTCATCCATACTTCTATATTGTGTCCATGGTGGACTTGGTTGGCTCCGCCTCTTTAGCTCTTTAGGTGTTCAGTGGCTGGGAGCATTACTGTGGCCTAGGATCTCAGGGCATCTGCTGCTCTCACAAAGCAGACCAGGACCCATCTGGTCAGCTCGATGTCCCACTTCCCCCCTTCACATCAATTTATCACTACAGTCCATTCATTTCTCATCATCAGCTCTCTCTCCATCAACCATTTATCATTTTCCTGATAACTGCCTGTCCATGGATTTTATGACCTAATCGACACATTATTAAATTTTCACCAATTTTACCACTTTCTATTATTAAATGATTTTTAATTTTTGCACAATTTGATCTTTAAAAACAACTAGAGCAGGATTTTAAGAAGTCAAAAGGCACAACGAAAATGGAACAGCAAATACACACATGCAGAACAATCTGTACTTCTAAATCCACTTTCAGTTCAGTGAATGTAACCTATATTTGAACATGAAATATTTCATGTGAAAGTGTGCCTCCAGTAGAAGACATCCTCCCATCTGACTGCTTTTCTTCAGGCACTCTTATTTCAATGCATATTATGTCCTAAAAAAAAAACAAAAAAAAAACGGTGAAAAAATATCTATGGAAGATGGAAAAGTAGATAACACAGACCTGGTGGAGTTTTTTTGTTTGCACTTGTTCTTTAAATTAAAAAAGTATAGCTCTGAGTCCAGCTTTGTATTAAACTTGAATGACTCTTCTCCTCTCTCTGCAGGTATTTCCCCTCCCTGTAAGTGTCCATCTGGACATCTGGTTATCCAAAGATATAAATATTCATTCATGATTATGCAGAGCAATATTGTGGGTGGATTAAACATGCATCAGTGTAAATGGACAGCAACAAGCCTCCCTATAAAATGGATTGATGATATAGCAAAAACAAGCTTTCAGTGTGTGCATTAATCCCTGTCTGACTGATGAATTTGTAGCTGCTTTCATTCTAGTAGCAGGATGACATGAATATTCTTTTGCAACAGCAGAAAAAAAAAGAACCGAGACTTTGTTGATTTCACATTTCGGGTGTGACTGGAGCTCAGGCGGAGCTCCTGAACGCCACACAGACACATAGCACTCAGACGAGGAACGTGCAGTGTTTCCTGTACCAGAGATGATAAGAAAATCATTATGTGACAATGCAGAGCAGTTGTTCTCGCCCCCTCTCCCCACTGTGCTCCTTAATTAGAGTGTCTCTGGCTGTGGGGAGAGCCCTGGCACATTTCCTGCCTGCCTGCCTGCCTCCTCATCTTCTCATCCTGTGGTGCAAAAGCCACCCAATCACAGATATACCTGTCTATCTGGGTGCAGGGCATGCTACTTTTCTTCTCCCATCACTGTAATGAGGATCAGCTCCCCCAGACGTAGCCTGCTTTTGCATACCTTTAAAGGCTTTTTCAGAGCAGGAATCTTCACCCAGTTTCACCCTTTAATGCTAGAACTGACAGGGATAACATATCTGTGTCTTCCCTGGATTTCAAATCTCCGCATCCAAAATTTAAAGGACAAAAAGGACATTTCAAGCTGTGTTTGTGTCTTAGGTAAATGGACAGGAGGAGGCTGTGTGGAGGCATCTGTCTGCACACACACTCTTTGTGTGACAGAATGTCAGCCCACACCGCTGACATGCTCATTCACTGTGCCTAAGGCTGTTTGCTTAAGAACAGCAAAGTGGTGGGTGTGTGGGTGCTTCTTGTGCTTCTGTGGCTTTTGTCTGTATGCCCTTGACTGCATCTGTGCATACAGTATGTACAGATACGCACAAGTGAATACAGGAGCCATGTGTGTGTTTATCGAGGGGCTGTTTCTCACATTGTGTTCTGTGATTCACAGCCGGGGCTACAAGGCATTTTGTCTATCTGATTTAGCATAGCAGGCCCTCCGCTTTTCTTAGTAATGCTGACAGATTTACTGACTTACTTTACTGATGGGACACAACAGCCGAGCTGGCAACTATTGGGGTCTTTGGCTTGGTCGTCAGTCTCACAGATTGAAAGCTCTGCTCAAGCTGTTCTTCATTAGCGACAGTCGAGTTTCTCCATGATATGAGAATAGCAGCTGTCCCTCTGTGAGACACACTAAAATGATGTCCAGTAATTACCTCTCAAATGTGAAGTAGGAACAACAAAGGGCAAATAGGATTGGAGTAATTGTTGACTACCCTTTGTAATATTATTTCTTGTTCATTTCACACATAATACCCAACCTCACTGAAATGTGAGGGAATTAAAAAATGCAATAACATGCTTTGTAGTAACATTTGCAGTTTAGTTTACACTCTGTGTGTGTGTGCTGTCTGCATCCTCAGCCTTGGATGTCTACTGTCAGTCCGCCTCATATACGAGCAATTAGCTGTGGCTGTCATGGCAACTAGTATGACCCTTCTATCATTTTACAAATAAGAATTTCAGTCAAGGTCTGTCTTTCTTATGAGCAACTATAACAGCTGTCTCGAGTTTTTCATTCACCATATTTGCCTCTCTCTCTCTTTCCCTTTTTTCATATCCTATTATAACACTGCCAGTATTTTTGCAAAAACATCAGTATATTATATCTCAACAGGTATTTAAAAACTTATTTTTCTGATGTGACGGATTATTTTAGAGAGTATTCTTAAGTGCTTATTTTAAATAGAGACACTGTATTCTGTGCAGCTTCACTTTCAATAACATAGTGACACTTTGGAGACACCAGTGTCAGTGCTGCATGAATAATAATGAGACCTTTTATCTTCACTGTTTTTGGTGTCACCAGCATCATGAGTGAACTGAAATAAATGGAAAGTATAATGTAAAAGCGTGAAAAGATCTCTCTGGTTTTAGTCAGAATCAGGATATTTATTATCATTATACACAAGGTAAAATTAATGCAAACCCATACAGTGCAAAAAAAAAAATAAAAAATTAAAACTGTACTGACACATGAAAAATTATTTAATGTATTGATTGCACATTTGTGCAAAGTAAAGCACTGTAAAGTATTAATTAAATAAGGAAACAATCAATAATGTACAAGTTTATGATGTAGAGTCATAGATTTTGCTGTTGATTTTTTTTTATTGCAACAGCCTTGGAATGTCTGCTGTTTGTTTTCTAACGTTATTTTATTCAAGATTTCATTTTTAGGCAGAAACATTTAATTTGAGAAATATTATATAGCTAACATGAAAATATTTGCTTCAATTAAATCCAATGGGCAAATGGTATGCAGCCCAAAAAATGTCACAGCACAATGTGTTTACTTTAACAATACATTTAATCCAAGATGAACATCCATGTGTGGATGATTAATAGAGATGTGAAGAGGAGGTGAAACCTGCAGACTTCATATATGTTACAGTGTGAGTCAGAGGGTGCAGATATGAACATCTTTGTTGTTGTAGAGACGTCACACTCGTGAGGGTCTCAGCAGGAACCCTTACAATCTAGCAAATGGAGCAGCTGTACCTTGTGCCAACAAACAGCTCACTCAGCAGTTGAGATGTTGAATCATTAGAGTAAACAGCAAGATTAATCATGTAAGATAATTATAGCAGGAGTTAGGAATGTTGTATGAGTAATCACTTCAACCAGTGTATGTTGTATGATACAGAAACCAAAGTGAGTCATATATTTATACAACAACTGGCGTCCTTTTTTTGTAGCACCTGCAAACCAGGCAGTGAAAAGTGGAAGAAAAGTTTTTGAGGTCATTTTCATGTTTATTTTGTTACAGCTACCCAGGAAGGTACAAGATACGACCATTCCATGTAAATCATACAGACACATTCCACCAAGACTCAGGGTATTTTCTACCATTAGAGTGTGTTCTGCTGAGTACCCTAGTTAGATTTAAGATAACACATGAATAACATAAACATATGGAATTATATGTTGTATGTAGGTGGTGTGGTGATGAAACATTCCTATTTATAGCTCTGTTTTTGGTCTGTACTAACTGCATTAGCGAGGTAATGCTGCACTATATTCATGAGCTAAAATATGGACCACCTTAAATGAATTAAATACCATTAGACAATCCTGATATACAAACATATGAGAATAAAAAATATTATCAATGTGTAATTACCCCCCCTCTGAAGGGCAGGCAAGGGGTATTGTTGCTTGTGTGCTTGTTTGTTTGTTAACACTCTAGCAGCGAAACTTTTGGTTGAATTCATACTAAATTGGGTTTATACATTACCAGTGACCCAGAATAGATGTGGTTACAGTTTGAGAACAGTAGGTCTAAGTTCCTATTTTTTATGAATTTTTTAAAATCTCCCATCCCCATTTACTTATAATGGAGGAAATTTCAAATGTCTATAAAAAAACAAAAAAAACAATTGTGTTTCCTTTTAATTCAAACACATATATAGAGTCAAATGAAAAGCTGACATCAGCACACGCCAGACAAGATGGCATCAGCTGGATTGATGCTAAAATAAGCTACAATACATGCGAGGTGTGGGGTTTGTTGTGCCTGACACTACTTGTTATCCCAAAGTATTTGTTCCACATGAATATACTATACACTGATTAAACACATTACTAGAACACACTGCTGAGTATATATATGTTTTTGCCTTCACTCAGGAAATTTATTTTTTGGGAATATCAAAAGTAATCTCAGTAGCCTAATTAGAGAGAAACGGTGAGGAATGAGAGTGTGAACCTCTGACGGTGCACTGGAAGCCTCCACAGTCAGTATCAAAGTATAAAGCAAAGCAGCAGTGAGGAAATGCATATTTATCCACCAAATACCCCACCTTCAGCAGCTTTGAATAAAAAATGGAGGGATATGTGAGTCAAAGAAAAGAGGAAGACAGAAAAAAGAAGAAGCAGAAGAAGTAACAGAAGAAGTAGAATCCAACCCTTCCAAAATCTTACTTTTCCTATGCATTTATTTATTTATTATCTATGCACTTAGTATTAGTTACAAGTATTACTATTATTGTATCACCATTGTTACACATTCCCTTTACTCTAATGTCAATGAAAGAAATTATGTTTAGACACATATAACCATCATTTCTCTCTCTCTTAAAAAAAAATAATTAAAAAAATCATCTTTATTTATCCCTCTACCTCATGGATGGTATACAAATGATATTCTTTTATCTTGTTTAAAATCCAACTAGGCCAAGGTGAGGTCATTCTATCAGCCTTTGGGGTTTGAGATGTCACCTGCACATTTATGCACTCTCCTCTCCACCAAGAGAGATATGTAAATGTGTCTGTTTTAGTTTATTTCTATATGTGCAAATAAATAAATAAAAAAACAAGAAGAAGGCGGTGACGGCCTCGGAGAAAGGACCCAGACAGAGGGTGGATGGAAACCCTCTTTCAGAATATCTATGAAGCTGACATGTTGCATAGTAACAAAGACTGCATTCCTGTGTGTAGACCATTCCCTGATTAAAACCTGTCTTTTATCTCTGGGGTCAAGGTGGTGATGGGTAACTACGGTGCATCACAGTTCTTGTATGAGCACCGATAGCACTTGTACTGTATGGTTGCATAATACAGACAGACAAGAGAGGACAAGTAGGTTGAGTGCAATGAGGTAGGAGTAAGTAGTGCAATATTTGTCTTTGCAAAGAAGGAACATTAAGTAGGATAACCGATACAGTCTATGATTTATCACTGAAATATTTTCATCTGCTCAGCTTGGGTATCTAAGCTATCTTTAGCGGCACAAAACTAGAACTAGACTGAATTACATTAAAATACATATCAAAGTGAACAGTGCATACTTAAATTCAGTCCAGTAAATTAAAATCTAACCTTGTCCAAAACTGCTACATTATTTTTGCATAATCTTAAACTGTTGGCGTTTTCCTGTAGCTAGGTCACGCTGCATTCTTAGTTTGACAAATGTATGGTCTGACCCTGGGAATTCACATGGGAAGTAGAATGAATAATGCAATCTTGACTTTATCACTTGCAGAAATTTATTTTTATATTCAGTAAATATAGTCCGTACATTGGGGTAATATGAATACTGCCAAGAGCTGGTTCACATGTGACTGATCGGAACTCATGCAGAATTTACATGATTTTCCAATATGAGGAGGAATGTCTGGTTATTATGTTCTCATTCCCTGAACACAGTGAGATTGGCAGAGGCTGTGTGGATGGTCAGGTCGGTATTAGGCACAAGGCCACCTCCCCCCAGTCACTGGCGTGCAGGACTCATGTTTACCAAGTTCAGCGACCATTTTGTTGGTATCACAGTGTGTTGTTAGTGTCAGTGTGTGCATTGTATTGCACTGGGAAATGACTGCAATGAGTTTGTGACTGAGGGTTATGCTTGTATTTATATAAACTCTATCTACACCAGGTGTTTCATACCTCTGTTAATCATTCAGCTCCACTTCCTTTATTATATTATAAACACTGAACAACCACACACACAAAAAAAAAAAGTCACACATGCAATATCTGACTGCACCCTCTTTAGTTCCGATTCCAGGACACATTCACTGTCACATTTTTTTTTTTTTTATCCACATAATTCTTACATAGTGCCACAATAAGGTTCATAATATTTATTCCATCCATAGTTTCATTCATTTTTTTTGATTATTGATGATGCAGAATCAAACCGCTGTATCCAGTCTTCATCACATTCTAAATTAGAGTCTGGACTTTATGGAGGCTAAACCATGTGTGAAAATGATGTCTCATTGTCCCTGAACCATTC
>JAPSES010077871.1:0-28224 GCA_029822895.1 Maxillicosta whitleyi | reverse complement strand
CCCAACTCGCTGTCCTACCACCTAGTTTCTGCCACTACCACGCTCTCCTGCAGAGTTGGCTTGTTTGGTGTAACACCACAAAACAGCCCCCGCTCAATCTACCACTGCGCAACGTTCCGCCGCTGCGTGTTGCCGACACGCGGTATGGCGGTAAATGACAAATTCATATCATAAAAGTAAAAATTACCGGTATACCAGCTCAAACGGTTTACCGCCCAGCCCTAGTATTGCAGACTAATAAAATGTTATTAAATAACTTGGAAAGAATGACAACTCCAAATGAGTCTAAGCGTAAAAAAAAGGAAAATTATGTGAAAATGCTTATATTTACAAACTATCCTGAAACTGAAAAAAATATGAACCTGAAAAATGTCTAAGGAAAAATAATGTTGTGTATATATAGATCCACTGTGATCTGTAAGTTATAATGCACATGTATAAATGATAAACTGAGACATTATTTTTTCTGCCTGAAAAATCAAACCTTTGAGCTGAGAAGCTAACCACCACACCACTGTTCTGCCCCTGTTTACAAGTACAGCAACTCATTTTTCCTTGAATACTGTTTTGTTTGCAGATCTTTTACTTGTATTGCATTTCTTCCACAGTGTGAAGTATTTGTATTTTTCATCCAGTAAAGTATTTTAGAATGTGTAAAAGTAAATGATGAGCTGAACCTTCAAAATCCCCTAAAACCACAAGCAAATAATTGTAGATTAAATTTCACTTCATTACTTTAATCATGCAGTTATTTAAATGGACGTATAAGAATCATTATTTTTGGAAAGCGACCGCTGATTGCATATTTTTTTAGATATATTTTTTCACTGTGGGATTGTTTTAGTGGACAATTTCAGCGCTATAAAATGGCAATATTCCCCTATAACTTGTTTTCAGACAAAGACGTATTCAGTAATGACGGCCAGCAGATGAAATGCTCAGTGTTGGTGCACGAGGCGTTTACTTACACTCATACTCTGGTAAATGTTCGTGGTCACAGGGTTTGTGTCTATAATGGGTACGTTGTCCTTTTATGGGCGTGTCCTAATGTCTCTATTAACTACTGACAACAGTGAACTGCTGCACCACCATAAATAGTTACATGTTAGCTCCAGAGCAATAAACTTTCAACAGTTCTCAACTTTTTTTTTTTTTTTGCCTTTGTTCCGACACCTTTGAGGATCATTTCTTATATTTCTGTTCCCTTAAGATGCCTCCTGAAATCATGTCAGAGCGTTCAAAGCAACTCAGGCTGATGCTGCCCCATTTCAGTGACAAGACAGGCAAGGGAGCAGTATTCCGCTCAAAAACAATGATCCGCAGCGGAGATACTCTGAATACCGTCTTTTTGTGAGTTGTGAGCGTTTGAGAGTGGATTCGCTCAGAGCACTACAAAGCCGAAGCGCTCTAAAGTTTAGACGTCAAGGAGGATCCCCTCACTCAACTGACAATCTTTGAAACCGAAGCTCTTATCTGTCTTCATTGGTGGCTACTTAAGCTGTGTTATTGTTCAATCTGACGCAGCCACATGGCGCGGGATGCGTTTCCGAAGTTTCAGAAGCCATTTAAAACAAACAAGGCTGACTTAGCGTGCGATAAAGCCCTTTTTTTTTTCCTGATGTGTCATCACCGTCCTCTCCGAAACCTTCACCCCGCTTGGCCCCATATTAGTCTTCACTGAAAATCACCTTATTGCAGTAAAATTCGCCACCACCACCCGCTGACACTCTTCTCATGCAGGAGAAAATTAAGAACAGTCCAGCCAGTTTCCGAACACAACTTTTACAGCCAAGTAATAATTGATGTGGTGTAAGCCAAGGGCAGCAGTGTCCCTGTGACGTCTGTTTAAGCTACAAAGCATAACAAACCGAGTGGGTCTCTTATGCAACACAGAAACTGTACAAAGGAGGCAATATGTTGCAATTTCACAAAAATAACCAAAGCCTCTGAAGAATGTGCTTATTCCGTCTGAAGTGGTATTTGAAATAAATGTGTCCAAAGCACCGTCCAGTAACTTCTAAACTTCAAGCGCACTTGTCTGGTCATTCATTTAAATAAAAATTACTGTTTTTCTTCTTGTGTTGTTCACTGTGTATGAAGTAACTGAAAGTTGCTCATGCATTTTTTTTTTTACTTTGTTTTCTCTGGTTTTCAGTAGGAACCAGTTCCCAGAAATTACATTCACATTCAACTAAATTGGGACTGAAAATACACTCGCAGCAAAATAGTTACAATTTCCGACTCAACAGCAGGAGATGTCACGTACCCAAACACACTTATGATTACCCAAAATGCCAACAAATTGACGCTCTGTATCACTCACTGAATAAAGATGTCTATGAAGCTCATTTTTTACACATATCTGTATTATGGCATTATCAAATGTGGGTGCTTCTATGAAACTGGGTTTATTTTGGTACCTGGCGCTTAACCTTTTTTTTTTTTTTTTTTTTTTTTTTACACCAAATAGTAAAAGAAGTTTAGACATTTCCCCCCATGATATACTTAATGATGACCTCAGATAAATGCAAAAAAATATACATACACTTGTTTTGAGGCATCCCAAATCATCAATATTGATTAAAGCAACCAAAAAACCTAAAGAGCCGTTTGGGAGCCAAAAGAACTGGTTCTTTTTAGTGATCCAAGCCAAAAGAGTCGGTTCTCTAAAAGAGCCAGTTCTCTAAAAATAGCAGGAATTCCCATCACTACTCAAACCACAAATATGTTCAGTTTTCTGTACAGTTTGTGTTGTCAATAGCTCAACTACAGATCTTTTTGGAATCATCCAAACAAGGTCAAGACTGTCATAGGTTAGTCTGAACCATAGATCAACAAAACAGCCACTTAGCAAAGATAATAACCTCATCTAATAACTTTATACCTTCATAAGCCTCATAATATAACTTACCCATATAGTTCTTAATTATAGTCTTATTTGGAAAAATATTAATTCCAGAGAGCACTTTTGTTTATTTGTATTATTCAAGCAAAAATCTAAGTTATTTTTTAATTTGCACAACAAGTTATTCAAGGAAAAGTTAAAAGTATTGTTACAGTATTGATGTTTCTTTCAAAAAAATAAAAAAAATAGCAAAAAGATTGAGAACCACTGAAACAAGGCAAGAGAAGCTGTTGTACCTTTTATGTTACGTTATTTGTAAGTTTGGATTCATTTTTGGTGTTAATGTATTCTTGGTCCAACACTACAGTAGCTGCTAATTATGCAGAACATTTGTGGATAAACAACATTAGAGCAACACTTTGTTGTAATAAACAATTTGCACAAACATCACATCCACAGGGGCCACCATCGTTGTTTCACAGACGTCGGAGCGTCGATCCTGGACGAGTTCACAGGTGGAAGTCGTGGGTTTGACTCCCATTTCCAGTGCATTTTCACCGGTAAAACGTTGGAAAAAAAATAGCTGGAACACAGCATTAATTCAGTTCGCATCGAAAATCTGATACATCTGTGTCTCCAAAAGCTTCAGAGCACTTTATTACTAAACTCTGAATAATTTTAGGTCATATTTTAAAGTTGAAATAGTACATATCGTTCTTTTAAGGATAAATGTCAGCGCTTGATACAAAATTGTGATAAAAAAAAAAAATACTCAGAGTTCATAACTAAGAATTGCTAATATGTTTTATGGACACTGAGGTGCTTCAGGCTTTGCACAAACTCACAACTCTGACTTCTTTATAAAGTTGTTCTGCATATTTTCTTTATTTGCAGAAACAGCAGACGCCCCCACATTAAAACTTCCTTTCAGTTATCCACTCATCTGTGTACTTCAACTTAGGTTTCTTTTAATTCTTCAACAGAATCCATTATTTTTTCATTAAACCTATCTATGAATAATAACTTTTTGCTTTAGTGGTACATTTTCTCACTAGCTCTTTTACATCTGGTCTCATTCCAGTAGTGTGAACTGGGTTAATGTCTTATTTTTTTTATTTTCTTCCTGTTGCTACAGGCAATCAAATGAAAGAAGCATGTTGCGTTACACGTTTAATTTAATTGTTGAGAAAATATTTATCAGTTGTATAAAAGTGAATTTTCACTGTGTCCTGAAGAAAAGATTCAGCTTGTGTTGTTTTACACTATTATTAATATCAAATATAAAGGTTTAATGCTTTATATGAGTGACTGAACTGAAATATGCAGCGTTGCAACTGCTGCGCACAT
The DNA here is from genome assembly GCA_029822895.1 of Maxillicosta whitleyi. NCBI lineage: Eukaryota > Metazoa > Chordata > Actinopteri > Perciformes > Neosebastidae > Maxillicosta > Maxillicosta whitleyi. The sequence goes on along the minus strand of JAPSES010077871.1, from coordinate 24,032 downwards.
GTTAAAATGTAGCCTTAGAATAAAATTTACATGTTACTAACCTTTGTAGGGTTGCACCAGCTGGCATAGTTTCAACGTTGGCGTAAGATGCAATTCAGATGTGACACCTAGTCTTCTGTGAAATAACAAACAGTTGGCATGATGCATCATTTTGTGAGGGAGATGAGGAGGGCAACACATTCTCCATGATTGATTACACACCACAGACATTTTCTGATGACATTTAAAATTACCCCCCCCCCCATCAAAACAAGCCACATTATTATGAACATTACGAACTGCTGGCACCAAATATCAGTGATAAGATTCATTTCTATAACACCATCTCTCTCTCTCTCTATATATATATATAAAAATATATATTCACATCCAACCTTTCACTCTCATGTGTCCCACTGCAGCATATATAATATTCAGATGTGGAAATGTCTGGCCTCGTGGGTTGATTACTGTTAATAAAATTCTGTTTATTGTGGGACCTCTATACAGGTGCAGACCAGAGTTTGTTATGGATTAGGTTCATACTGTCTACTGAACTTTTAAAGGTTTCTTTTCTGTCAGACAGATGGGGAAAAAAAGTTGATTTTTTTTTTTTTACCTTGTAAAAAAAAAAAAAAAAAGGACCCTGGAGCTGAAACACACCAAGGTAAAAAAAAAAAAAAAAAAAATCAAAAATGATGGGGTTTTTTTTACCATCTGTGACAAAAAACAAAACAAAATCACGGCTTCTGTTCACTGTGGTCAGTACAAAATTAAGTTGCCGCATCAGCTATAATGCTGTTTTATTTCTTTGATGGAATTGGATGTTTTTGTAATTATACACTTTTAATCAATATTTAATATAGTAGTTCAATCTGGTCAAACACTTTTACTTTTTAACTACACTGTGAAATGAGTACTTTTACTTCTACTTCAGTAAAAGTAGTATCTAGGGAAAAATGTTTTGTCTCTGTATCTGAAATTTTACTTTAATAAAAGCAAGTAATTCATCCACCACGGCTAAACATGGAACATGAACTGGCCAAATTCCTGTAATAGAACTCAAACTGGTGGCACCATATGTTTCCAGTATGTTACCAGACCACTAAGCTGGTAACTGACTAAATTTGACATGAAATTCCAGGGGCGATAATTAAAGAGTTAGGTGTAATTGTAAAGTTGACAGTGTCACCACTCGATGTCACTGTTGCTATTTTGCTTTATCTTTACATTAAGGCTACACAGGTATCATCACCTTATAATAAAGTTCTGTCCTATTCAGGTACCTTTATTTTGTTTTTATTACTAAGATTGTTTAACTGTTATTATAGTAGTAAAAATAACATGAAAAAAAGCTTCTTTAACTGTAACAAACATGTAATAAGGATAAAGCTGTGTCATCAGGAATATTTTATTTATTTAGGATTTTCATAAAAATCATATTAACTACACTTTCATAAGTCAGTGCTACTGAACTTTGACACAGCTTTAGGAGTTAAAGCCCACAAAGATCTAAACAGCCTCTGGCAACCAAAAACATTTACTGATCTAAAGTGTTTAATATCTTTTCAACTGCAAATCCTATCAATACATGGAAATAATTCAAGGTAAAATGCGGTTTTTAGCAGTTTCAGCTTTTCAGAGGCATCAGATGTGTCGTTCTGTAGTGAACATGGAAACAGCATCATCTTCTGCAACAATGATTTATTAATAAAACCAATAAAGTTTGACAAAGCATAGTGATGTTAGAGACTTGTTTATATAAAGATTTCCTTTTCTTTTTTGTCAGAGGGATTAAAGAAAAGTTGATTTTTACCTTTACGTGTTACAGGTTGTAGCCGAAACATGAAAAAGGTACAAACATCTACTTTTTAATAAAAATATATCTGTCTGAAATCTTGACATCTTTAATAAACAGTACGAACCTGATCACATCACTTCTTTATATTATTAGTTCATTTGATTTTTCCTGAGAAAATCCCTTTTTGTTTTTTTGCTCTAGTCTGTTTTTATTAAATACACTTTGAATTTACTTTGAGTTTATATCATTTATCATGAACAACTGGGGAAAACACATGGAGAAATGATTCTTTGGAAGTTCCCAGAAAAATATTTCTAGATCTTTAAGCTTTAAATAAGATCAAGTATTTATTTAAAGATGACATTTTGATTATGGCATAAATAAACTTCTGAGTATTTGTCTTGTATAATAGTAAATGTAGCTGCTTTCACATACAGTAAATATGATATATGGACAAAAGCGTCGGAACATTCAGGTGTCAGTAATGACAGAATCTAAATACAATGAATATTTGAATGTTATTGCAATAGACTTTTTATTTCTAAGGGTAAACATCCCAAAAATCCCAGTGTTTTTGTCCATATTTTGTACTCAAGTGTGGACAGAATGTCAGCATCTAAACCAAAATCAACGTTATGCAAGTGTAAGCAACTGTATAAAGGGCTCATTTATCTAAAACTACTTTTTTTAGTTTTTGGTTCATTTATTTGTGTATTTGGATCCTAATAGTTCATAAAGTTTTGGCAAAAATTTAGTGGATTTCTACAACCTGTTTGAATTCCTTCTTAATTTGTTACATCACAACATTTGCACATATAAGGTCAAGACTTCTGATGAACATTTCTCCAAGTATGACATAATTGTTACTGATTACCAAAAATGTTCGGTTGTTGGTTAAATGGGACAGAGCAGCCCAGCTAACAACCTGGAGGGGGTGGGGCCTGGAATGGCTCATGTGCATTTAAAGGGCCAGCACTCCAAAGCACCTTTCTGGTGTCATTACTCAGAAATATTGTTGAAGATGGACCTGTGGAGTTGAATTTATGAAGAATTCAGACCCAAACAGAACATTTACATTTTATGTAGAGTACAGGGAAATGTTTGAAAATGTATAATTTCATTTAAAAAAAACTAAATATTACTCTTCTATAGGTAAAAATGTAATGCGTTTTTTCAATTAAGGCTTTCACAGCTACAATAAAGTCTCCAGTTTTGGAGTTTCCATGTTCTCCCTGTGTCACATATGTTCCCTCTGGTTTCTCCAGCCATGAAACCATGTCTCGCTCTTGTCAGTGTCCTTGACCGAGGTTTAGGTCTGGGTTCAGTCTCTTGAGATTCAGTGGCGGCCCAACGCTCATCATCTACCAGGATGGGTCAAATCCAGTGCCTGGATTTCCTCCAGGGGACAATAAAGCGAATGATCAAAGAGTCTGCAACCAATGGTAAAAGAGAAATGTCCATCATATCTGATATTAAAAGGGTCGGATAGTGTTATTTTTTTTCTCCCTTTCAGCTAAGTTTTATTAATTTAGTCTGAAATAGAGTACACAGTAGCAAGGTCTGTTAGTAGGATTCTATACACATTCAATAAACTCATATTTCTAGTCATCTCATGGCTGTCCAGATAACATAAAATGAATAGTAATACAACCTCTGAAGCACTGCACATCCCTTTGAATTCAGGTCCGTTGTGAAAGAAAGCTCAATTAAGGGCTATTGTCTACCGCAGTGGACATAAAAAGACCTTTATTGCAAACAGTAAATAATTAAAATGAAACTTAGTGGGCATGGTAATACCAGCCTGCAATGATGTAACTAATGAGATTTTGGGAATGGGCCGTAATCTCCCACAGGTGATTTAACTGACAACAGATTTGGCAGAGCCAGGAAATTGTCTCGCCACGAGCCCCGACGCGCTTTGATTTCTTCAAAGAAACACTGCACCTTTATGATCTCCGACGCCTTGCGTGACGCCAAACACGAGTTTCACTTTTGTGCACGACACAGGCAGATGTTGCCATTCTGAAGTCTCACTCTCAATAACAGCTCAAAGTTGTTTTCATGTCTTCTCTATAAATGAAAAACGCGTCATATATTATTCTCTTTACAAGAAGACACTACTAAGATTATCGTCTGCCGCGTCTGTCAATGCTCACATACCCAACACCCTTTGAGATACTCCTGAAATAGACTATAAATGGAAAAAAAAAAAAAAGAAAACTATCATAATTCTCAAGTGAAGTCACATTAAAGATCCTCATCAGGAAGCCATTTGCTGCACTTTTATCGCTCTCTCTTTACCTCCAGATCTTATGTCTAAATTGTCACATAACACAGACTTAATCATCTTTCAAATCTCAAGGTTTTGCTAAATTCGAGTGTAATATATATATATACACTTTGATAATAAATTCACTTGACAGTCCAGGGGCAATTTACAGAGCTGAATCAAACATGACAGCAGCGACAGAAACTGTTAAACCATCTATCATTATGCAATTAGAGGTAAAAACAGCAATCTGTGTAGAATTAGGGCAGAAATAAGAAAGAAGGGATGATTACAGAGTGCAAGAGCTTCATAATCTTGAAAATCTCTTCCATAGTTAAGTGTTCTACACACCACAGGAAGTGCTTTGATATTGGATAAATTCAACAATAATACCGAGACGTTTCCTTTACAATACAAGTTGCTTGTTTCCTAAACTCTTCCTTTTCATTCCTGTTGGTGAAATCTCTAATTGAACAGTCAAAACTCTCCACAGAGCTGTTGTGCGAAGCAAACAAAATTAGAATTCGCCTCACTAAAGGACAATAATTATTCACTGAGGCGTTTTCTCTGAATGGCAGCCACTGCACATGCGTATTGAATTCAGCGTGATTGAAATGTACCCGAGAGGATTCACTCTGCTGTGTTTATATAAATGCTTCCAGGAACATTTAGGAGGAGAAAGGGGTTTGTCGAGCGTGATTTGCGGCTCATTTTCGCATCAAAGTGAGCTTCTCCTCATCAACACTCCATCGAAGAAATCACTACAGTCTTTCTTGACCCCGAGGTCGTCTTTAAAAGGTTTAAGGTCACTTGGGTAATGCTAATAACCAGTACATTTAATGATCTTTTTGCTAAAAATGTTGACCTTTTGTTGATTAGTGCAACCTTACGCTGCTTTTCTTTTTATGATGATTCTCAACACAATCGTGACTTTTCAAAAGGTCAGTGGGATCGCACAAGCCAACTTTTTGTCCAGTTCTACTATGCATGCAGCTTTGACAAACAGCGTTATGGATGGAAAACAGAGCCCAGACATATTCTTCATCTAAAATCAGTGGTTCTCAACCTTTTTACCGTCGGACCCCCCTTTGAAGGATGAAAAATCTCCAGGTCCCACCCCCAACAACATTATAACAGTGGTGTAATTATATTTTTACATTCGTTGAAAGAAACACCCATATTGGAACAATGCTTTTTGCATTTCCTTAACAATTTGTCAAAATCAAATCTTACTTTTGCTTGAATATTACAAATAAACTCAACATGACTGCCCTCTGAGAATGTTTTTCCAAAGAAAAATGGGAAACCTGCAATTATCTTCCAAATATGTTCATAAGGTGACTTGTTTTTAAATAAACTAATTTTGCTGACAAGAATTAACCTTTTAACAGTATGAGTGGCTGTAATGAGTCTGTTTCTATTGCACATCTCATAACACTAAAGTACAATCTGTGCAGAAAAACATTGCACATTGTTCTTTTCTTCAATTTTTCTCCATTCTCCAAACCTAAACTCTTTGTTGAATCTAATGACAGATCATTGATGGCGCTCGATTGGTTGTTTGTACATCCCGAAAATGCGTCCAAGGTGTTCCAACACTAAAACATTAGTTGCACCTGCTACGTGTTCTAACCCACAGTTTGAGAAACTGATCTAAATGAAATTAATAAAATTAAATAAATGTATTTGTCTCAAAGCTTTGCCTCCAACCTTACATTACTGCACAAATGTCCCTTTAAATCCACATTATTTCCTAATTCTTAGATGTTACCCAATACATTCCAGAATTTCACAAACCCTCTACCATCGCCTGGATTTAAAAAATAAAATCTTCCTACAATCCTACTTTTAATATCTGGCACGATGAGATATCCCATAGATAATAAATTGAAGATGAATTACAGAAGTGCCCGAAAGTTTGATCAGCGACACAAATCAATTTGTTTAAACTTGATTCATTTACTGAGAAAATTCTTTGAAACTTACAAAATTATTTTAAATCGCTCATCACTGAACCTCAGAAACATTTGATAAAAATGTGAAAACAATGAAATATTAATCAGACTTCATGGCCACCACTATGCGAACATGTGACCTAATTACTAATTGCAAATCTATTTTGTTAAACATGTTTGTGTTCAATCAAGTCAAGGCATGGTGACAAGTAATGATCACTTTAGTCTGTCTGTAGCTGTACCACCACAAAATATGGCACATTTCGGACTTTTGATACAATTCATACAAAATGCTTTGAGAATGAAACCAGTTATTTGTATGTGCAATGTCCCCCATTGTTATCCTCCTCGGCGGTCTCGACATCCACATTGAAAACCCATCCAGTATCCTTGCCAACAAGTTCACATCACTTCTGGACTGTCTTGGTATCATCCAACATGTCAATCTGCCAACCCATAACAAAGGCCACCTACTGGAATGGATTTGCTGCACTGACATCACTCCCACCAACCTTGATACCACAGATTTCCCCATTTTTGACCAAAAAGCTTGAGTTTTTGACATTCACACTGAACTACACAAAGTAGGTTTTTAGTAGGGATGGGAATCAATAAGAATTTAGTGACTCCATTATCGATTTTGGCTTATTGATCTGATATCGATTCTCATTGGGTGATGGAATAAAAAGGAGACCAGTAATGCAAAGATACCCATTTTGTACTTTTACATTTCCATCATCACACAGAAAATATAACATATACAGTATATACAAATAAGAACAGATGACGTATGTGTAAATATATACATCTTAGAAGGCAACACAAAATGAATACACAATAAAGTAAACAATAAGACAAAGTGAACATGTGATGTAAAAAAAAAAAAAAAAAAAATCTAAAGTATTGTCATTTTCATGTGATTGCCACTATTTTTTTTCTGTAAAAGTTATAGATTTATATAAATAAAACTAGATAGCAATTCAAAGAGATTTTAAAGAAATTATGAAGCTCCAAATAGTGAATATGTGTGACTTATCAGTTTAAGACCTTATAAATGTTGTTTTATTGCATGTGCTTACGTTTTTTAGCTAATGCTGCTCAGATGTTTTACGGCTAGAGGAGGGAGACTGTTGTCATGGCAACCAGCGAGGATGTAGATTACATTGTCCAATAATGCACTAAGGTTGAAACTTTGAATTTCGGAGTATTTCTAGGAGTACCCTATAAAAGGTTGCTTTCTACTGTAATTGTGTGTTTCAACAACAATGGGGCTAAATATCACTGAAGCACTAGATTAACTGGTGGAAGAAACTATCACTTCACATTGTGGTTGGTTGTTCACAGGATACAACTTTTCAAGATGCATATGACCAATTTATAAAAACAATACACCACTTGGGAATGTGACGCAGTGATTTTACCAGTTAGCCAACAGCGTAACAGCTTTAATGTACTTATTCACAACCTTGTTGAATTGTTCAGAATGGTGCATATTATGTATGGTGGAGGAGGGTTTTATTCTCTGCAATGTCCTTGAACGTGTTCCATCATCTTCCAGAAACTCTGCAATCACTCAGTGTAAGACATATAGTAACATGTATGGGAAGAAGTTGTGCTTTTCATCGTCTACACTGTAAAAAATAAATTACTTGTTTTAATGGGGCAAAATAGCAGCTGTGGTTACCATACTAAACACATTCACATATAAAGTTAACATTCTAAACTTCTTAACACTAGATTGCATTGATATTTACATGTTTATTTTATTTTATTTTTTTTAAGTATGAGAATATGCTGTTATTTCAACATTGTGGTCTTACAATTTAAACGGCACCACATTCTTTTCAATTTACAGTTTTATTTTCTGAAAACAAAAGAAATACATTATGTCTTCATACAAGTGTGGTTTTGTTAACACACTCATCCTGTAAAAAAAAAAAAAAAAAAAAAACTAGAGCTATTTTTAATTTAATCATTAACACGAATAACTTTGTATTGTATTTTCACTTAAAGGTTATGTTGCAATTTTACAACTTTTTGATGTTAATTCTACGGTTATTGTTTACAGTATAAATCATACATGTGACTTGGTTTTAAGGCAAATATCAGGGGGAAAAAAGCTATATAGAGAATTTACTTTTTTGCCTATGAGGATACTAAGAACAGTCCAAAACTCTCTGGATGGATTATGCAGAATATATTCATTGGTCGTACAAGCTCAGTGAACATAGATTTCTCAGTATACGATGTTGAAGAATCTCGTTATGAATTCGCTCACCATTGTACAAAGTTCCTTAGTCCTGGTTATGTACCCTACCCTAAGGATAAGTAATAACTAATGCACATATTCTCCTTCCTAAAAAAGGAGAAAGAAGCAGATAGTTGAGGCCAAATATGTCAATAAACCTTGCAGATTCAGACACTGAAAAAAAATAGTGCAAGCAACAGTCCACCATAACCTGCAACCAGACCTGAGAACTAACAGATTGCTAATACCAGAAATTATCTGTATTTGATCCAACCTACTGCATTAGGCAAGTGGTGATGCAGAGTTAGCGCCACCGCCACCACAGCACAAAAGTCCTGGGTTCGAAGCTGTTAACATTCATACCATTGTGAGACCATGGTGAGGTGGGCGTTGCTTCACCATAAAAAAATAATAATAATAACAATGATGAGAATAGATGTTGCATCTCTACTGTTCTACCTGCAAGTGAATGCACAGGCAGCAATAAAGATGACAGAACTCTCAAAAGATGGTTTTTATATAATGGGACACAGAACATTACAACTTCTTGGCCATTTTCCACACATTTTCTTGGGTTTGTTTTTGTTTATTTTTCCACTAATGGCTCAGATCGATCTGGGGCCTGTACTACGAAGCCGGTTTCCTAGCTTACCCAGGGTAACTTCAAGAGTAACTTCATCACGTGCAGCGTAACTTCCCGACTAACCCATACTACGAAAGGTGTATAGGTTTAAACCGGGGTGTGTTGCTATGGCAAGTTACACTGCACGCCAAACCTGCTCGTCTCAGGTTATGATCTTGGTTAACCCCGGGTTCCCGATTAACCACACCCTTTTTAAACACCACCTCTCCCCCGACACTTCCTCTAGAGACCATGCTAGCGTACCTAGACGACCCGTGTGATATTGGAGTGCAAATTGTGAGGGGCTCTCTTCAGAGGACGCACACACACACAAATACGGAGAAATACGGGGTCCGTGACATTGTGAACAGTGGTGATTTGCACTAATGCACTCCCCTTTAATACGACCGCACATTAACCTCGATTAGGTTAACACAGGTTCAACCAATCAACTTCATAATCGGCGTCGTAGTACCGATTGAACCCAAACAGCATAACCGCGTTTGTTCAACTCGGTTTAGCGCGGGAACCCTGGGTAGGTTGACCTACATTCGTAGTACAGGCCCCTGGTGACATCCGCTCATGTCATCATGGTTTGCTTAGAACAACCAAGATTTATCCTGTTCGGAATACAAATTTTCAGTTTCCAAAAACTCAAGATTTTCAGTGTGAACACGCTGGCCAGTTTGATGAGGTGCAGGAACCAGCACCAGCATGGCTCTGTCAGTGAAATATGATACCGTGAACTGCGTACAGATATCACACCGTTTTTTTTTACCTCTGCCAGGGAGGTTATGTTTTTGCCGGCGTTTATTTGTTTGTTGGTTTGTGTACAACATAACTCGAAAAGTTATGGTTGGATTTTGATGAAATTTTCAGGATAGGTTGGTAATGGCGAGATCTGGAAGTGATTACTTTTTGGAGGTGATCCGGATTTTTTTAAAGGATTCTCTATTACTTATTATTGATGCCGTTGTAGTACTAACAAATGTCCACGAGATGGCAGTGGAAGTCCTGTTTTCTCACAGTGTCTTCAAATGTGTGACCTGAACTGTGGTGCTTGGCGGAGGTTTGCACTCTCCGAGTGCCTTTCTAGTAGTTACTGTTATTTGCATGCAGTATAAGCTTTTCATGTGCATGTTCACTCCACGTAAAATAACGTGTTAGGGTTTGTGCTATTAGCAGTTATGAATATGTAAACTGTAGATTGTGGCGTACATGGGCATTGCCGTTGAATAACATGCAAAAAGGATGAAAATGTGTATGTATAGCACGCCACATGTCATAAGAACTGGCCTGATGTAGAACGTGATTTGGTGAGATCAGCCTGCAAACGGCTCCTGAGTACTACCATGGATCAATAAATTGCAGTTGACAGGCCAGTTGATGAATGGCTGTCTGTGTGTGTCAACCGTGTGATCAACTGGTGACACCTCCAGGGTATTCCCCACCTTTACCCAAAGGTAACCAAGATAGGCTCTGGTACGTCAACCCTCAGGAGGATTCAGCAGCTCAGAAAATGAATGGATAGACTACAGACCAGTCCCGGGGGGTGGGGGGTAAACTCCAGATCAAAACCAGTACCACAATTAAGGATATTGACAAGAGAACTAACCCAACAACAATTGTGATACATGGATGTTCTAAATCTCCCTTTTTTCCATCTGTTAAATTCAACATCTCATCACATCCAAAAATCTGCATTTCCCTAATCTTCCTCTTGGGTCCCCGATTGATTCTCTCCTCATTTTGGATTCTACACAGAAATTCTCCACCTCCATAATTTATAACTTCATTGAATCCCTTAACTCTGATCTGACAGCCCATCTGAAGCAGATTGGGGATGCCAATATTTGACAACCAGTGGGACCTTCTCTATCTAGTCCACTCTCTGCCAAGTATGGTCGGATGCTGTAGAAGGTAATTTGTGCCATACAAAAAATGCCCGATTGGCATGGATTTCATTAGATTCCAGTGATATAGTCAGTCACATGTTCTCATGCTGTCCAGTCTGTCCTTAACAGACTTCTGGCATATTTTAGCAAATTTGGAACAGGTTTTTGATATGAACCTTCACCCCAGAGCCCCATCACACAGTCTCACCATCTGTGGCGCCCCGTTTCCCATTGAGAAAACAGAGTGTTCTGGCCTTCATGACTCCATTAGCTAGATCTCCTGCTCTTCCCCCTCACAGAGTAGTGTTACTGTGTTGTTACACTCTTGTTATTGTCTTGGTGGTCAAATCAGAAACCAGTCCAATCTGACATCTTCTTGGATGTATAATTGTGTGTTTGTCCACAGCACTTATGCAAAACTATTACAGAAAGAAAGAGACAAGTTCAACATTATACGTACTTTAAGTTTTGTCAGGCATTTCCTCTCAAGAATAGATTGACTACAGACTTTTTTCATTAAGCCTCAAAACACAAAACAGCCAACAGTGACCAAAAATATATAATTTTAACCATTAATCCAAGTTTGTGTTATGTTTTGTTGGTTCAGGCTTTACAGGGTTAATGCTATATTTTGCAGAAAAAGTCACTTTTGTCATTTTTCTGTTTTAATATAATTTTGAATTTACCCTTGACTTTCAAGAACACCAACATGTCAGTAAACTAAATACAGGAACATATGTGATTATCACTGAAAAATGCAAGTTGTAAATCACTAGTAGCTTTTGCGCTGGACATACAGTCATGGAAAAAATTATTAGACCATCAAAAGTCCAAAACAATGGTTATTCAATCGAGTACTAACTCCTGTGTATCACGTGACTAAAAACAGAATGTCTAAAAGCACTGTTTTTGTTAGTATAATGTCAGATATTGATGTAAGAACTGAATTGATTTTCGTAAATGTTTTCGGTGACTGTATGCAAAACTTTTACGAATATTTACTAAATGTCAAAAGTGTGTAATGTTTTTTTCATGGCATCACAAATTTGATAATTTATTCATTTATTATCACAAGTCATGAGAAGTCATTCCATAAACATGGAGACAAACATATCTATTGCTTTGAATCTAGGATGCTTGTTATCGCATACCAAATTAAAAATTGATTCAGTTTCCTGTTGTGCCCACACATATTGCGCCATTTTTATTTTAAAAAACTCTTCTTTGCATGTTGTAACCTGTCAACATCTGTTTTTTCTGTTTACAATTTTAGCTGTGTAAAAAAGGTCTTTCCATTGCAGTTTTGTGCGATATACCAAAAACCCACCTCTTGGAAGCACAAAAACTTTCCATCAAAAAAATTAAAACTTTGGCAAAAGTTTTGTTTTTCCATCAGGTAATGTTTTTCACACAATATTCACATTCACAATATTCATATTTATTCACACAATTTCAGGGTCAATGGAAAAGCAACTACTTATGAAAGGTTAAATGTACAGAGTAATTTAATTGGAAGTCGTACAAGTAGTTCTAGGTCTTTAAGGGGTAAAATGTGATTTTATTTTATAGTATGTCCTGTAATTTCTCTTTTTGTTTAGTTTTTGTGTCTGTAGATTTTTTTGTTTTGTTTATGTAGTATTCTTTGCACTGGACAATGTTTAGGTTTTTTGTTGTTTTGTCCTTATTTTAAGTAAACCTTTAAAACTTATCCATTAAAGAGGACAAAAACACACTGCTGGGCCTCAGAAGGACATAATGTACATATTCTAAAAAATCTACACCACCATTAAAACCCTCAGGCTGAACATGAACATGAGACTTGACCTCATTAACTTAACCTCAACACTGACTGTAAGCATGTGCTGTTCCTTTGCTCATAGTATTTATCAGACCACCACATTCTATGTACAGTGGTCTTGTTATTTTCTCCACCCACCAGAGATGGACATTGTTGCAAATCCTACGTTCTGCACACTCACTCCCACACAGGGTACCTCAGGGAATACGGCTGCAAATGAATTTAAAGACCCACAAATCATATCTAGACTGGATTAGGCAATTCCCCCAATATAAGCTTTGAAAATGGTCCAATTGTGAACATTCTGTAGCTTTAAATTCACTGTCACAAATGCTTCAAATCTATATTTTCCTATTGAAAACTAAGAAAACAATTAAAAAAAAGAGAACCGTTGATCCTCTCAGTCCCACATGTAAACTACCTCATCTGTACGTCAAGAGGCTTAATTGTCATTCAGACATAATAGCTCATATTACACCATATGGGTGAAGCTGAATTATGTGCAGAAGGTGCCAACACATGGCCAATTCATGAGCATAATGAACTGAAAATCTCAGAGGAGCTACCACTGACAGCTCTCAAACTTGTAGAAAGAAACTGCAGGTTGTGACATTTCTGCTTGACAAAAGATTAGTGACTTCTTAACTTTTTCTGACAGAGATTAAAATGAGTAAATGCTGTGAGTACATCCAACTGTCGGAAGGTTGTAGGAAGAGAACTGAAGTGAGCAGCTGAGGGTCACAACACTCATACAGAGCGGTAATATAATGCTGCCATTAATTCTTCTGAACCTATGAAAACCAACCCTCAGTTTTAAGAATTTAGCCGCTTCTGAATGGAGCGGCATCAAATCAAATCCCTGACTGATTTCATACTAAACAGAAATTGCAGTTTCAGTAACCGCACATTTAATTGGAGTGAGAGGAGAAAAAGTAGAGATCATTTCAGGCAACACAGTTTGTATGCATTTGCAGTAGCAAACTGGGCAGTAAGTGCAGACTATTGGTTGGTGTGTTCAGTCACAGCAGATACTCACAACTAAATGTGGTAGACTGTGCACACAAATAATGAGACCTATGTGTAGACTGCTGAGGATTTACCTGCACTGCCTTAGGGTCTGGAGCTCCGGGAGACTCAACAAACCTCTGAAATATGCTTGCGTGCACATGCAGTCTGCTACCCCACGTGCAGATGTACGCCTTCCTGAACCCATATGTCGGTAATAATAATCTGAAATTTTAATTCGTAATGCAGTATGTTGCAGGTGGGATCCATGAGGTTCTGATGCACATTCAAATTAACTCCATAAATCTTTTTACCTCTGGAAATGCATCTCGAAATGCTCATTACTGTGCTTTCCAAACATAAATTACAGCTAGAGACGCTTGACATATTAAAATGGAGCGAAAAAAAAAAAAGCATGTAACGTCATTAAGGTGCTGTTTTACTAAGCTTTAGTGATCCTGGATCTAGATGCTTAATGTCTCTGAAGATGGTTTTGATGCTATCAAGCCTATCAGCCAAACTAAACCGTCCTTCGCACCTTTAATTTTCAGATGTCAATGCTACCTGAGAAGAAGACCTGTACCCCTAATATCAAAAACATATGTTTATTTATGCATTTCAGTGCAACACAAGCTGATGCCATGACTGTTTTAACAGAATTATTTGCGTGCGTCCTCCAAACCAAATGCAAAAATGCTTCTTTACTGTCGACTGAGCTCTCCTTTTTATGGACAGAAACAGATGCATTTATTAAATGCTCAGTTTTGTCCTCAAACGAAAATATGAGTGATGGTCAGTGTTAGGTCAAGAAAAAAAAAAAAAAAGGATGGTTCAACGTCCTCATGCTGCCTTGCCACGACATGGTACCAGCTGGACTAGACTTGGCCTTTTTGCATTTCCATTACATAATAGGACATCTAGTCCGCTAATGTTCCAAAACTGGGGAAGAGATACTAAAGGTGGTGTGTAAACACTGCAGACCACTGATTGGTCAGAGTTGTCTATGCGTCATTGTGTCATCAATGTGCCACCCACCACTATGCAGAAGTTCGGTAGGCTAATCCACATGAATTCAGCCCACAAAACTACACCGTAGTTAGTTGAGGAGGTTCAAACATTTCTGTCCTTGGCCACCAAACAAATTCAGTGGGAGCTTGACGGGGCAACACAGAACGAGCGACTTTATCAGTAACTGAGCAGACAGAGTTACACAAAGCATCTATGTGACGACCATGTATTCTAAAGTCAGTCATATGGTGTGATCTCCAGGAATAGTGTAACACGTAAATGGGAGACAGTGGTGCAATGATAACATCTGTCATGGTCATGGGTTCAATTCCAACATCATTATACAGTGGGGGTGGGACGCCTATCCAGATACCCTGGACTCCGCCCACCATCCAAAAACATGCACAGATAGGTTCATCTAAATTGCCCATTAGATGTGAATGTGTCAGATCTGCAATGAACTGGTGACATGTCCAGGGTGTACCCCGCCCTCGCCAACAAGTAGCTGGGATAGGCTCCCAGTGAGGATAAAGCAGATTCAGAAAATGAGTGCACTAAAGGACAGAAAGAAAAAAAAAAAAAGAAAACTTTAAAGTATTGTTAAACCATGCTCCTTAACATCCTCCCCCAAATGTTCTTAATGCACAGTAAGAATAAAAACTGAACAAAACTAACTGTGTTGGCAGAGTGCAGCATCCACAATGCAAATATATTGTCAGTATATAGTGTTTTTTTTGTTTTTTTTAGTGCCCCTGGAGCTTTGTAAAGTATCTCAGCTAGTGCCATGCTCAGTGTCACCAGTCAATCAACATTAAACATAAAAAAGGCGGGAATTATGACATCACTTTCAACATCCGAGAAAGGAAAAACTTGCCGACAGCCTGATTGTTTACGATTTAACATCCTCAACATCCATGTAATTTTTGGACATTTTACCATCAGAACAGGAGATTTATATGCATTGTTAGATATTTAATCAGTCATTTCATAATCAGAGATAGGAGACGCATTTTAAAAAGGCACTTCATGTAGCAAGTATGAACATGCCAGTGTATTTGTTTAAGTGCATTAGTGATGAATCAGCCTCAGGAATGATTCATATGTGAATCAACTTATTTATGCAAGGTCTGTGGTGAAGGTCAAGAAAAAAAAAAATTCTTACAAATATTCAGGATTCATGTTTCCTGCTCAGCTCTTATGCATTTCATACCATGATTGGAGTTTGCTTTCAGCTCAAAAACATAATTTTCACAATAAATGACATTACGATCAAATGTTTTAATCGGGTAACTTTCACAATAAATTGCATTACGATCAAATGTTTTAATCAGGTAATTTAAAGTCATAACATTTATTGCTCTTGCACGTTTTCACCCACACTATATTACAATTTATATATTACCTCAATTATGATTCTGTTGTAATAGATTCTTTTCTCCAATTATTAAGAACAGATATATTTGCTCATGTTTTTTTCTATGTACAAATTAAGACAGATATAAGATTAAGCCCGTTTGAGTTTCAAATACATTCCTTCAAAAAAAAGGTATTTTTAATTAACAGAACATGAATAAAACATTCACTAAAGAGTAAAGTGATTTTTGATATTCTGTAGAAAATCCACCCTTGGCACATCACATTAAATGAACAGATGCAAAACAACCACTGAAAAAAAATGATGTACAGCATCTATCCATCTATAAAAACAAGGGAAAATAAAATTTTTTAAAAAAGCAATAAATACTTTCAAGTCGGTGTAAGAAAATACCGATTATGCAATATATTGTGATATTTCATTTGACAATACTGTATCAATATTAAAAGTAGTGTATTGATATTGTTAAGTATTTATTCAAATGCAGATATGGTGGAGGTTCATGTTTGTTTTTTGTTATAGTTTCTATTTTATTTAACACCGTTTTATGACTTAATGGTTATTCGAAGCATCCTAAAAGCACTTTTTACCATCTGAGAAGCAGATGTTAGCTCCTTTGTTGGGACGAAAATAATGGTATAGTCAACATTTGTATACCGGCTGTTTTCCCCGCTCACAGGGCTTGACCGGGCAGCGACACATTCACATGTTGATTGGCTTGATTTTACGTCGGATGCCCTTCCTGACGCAACCGGGCTTGGGACTGGCACAATGAGGCTTGCGCCCCCTTGTGGACATTGGGAAGTATAGTGTAAAGGACCTTTCCCAAGGGTCCACCTGAGTCTCAAACCAGCCATCTCTGCACCAAAGTCGGTGGCGTAAAAACCACTGAGGAAAATAATGTTATGAACTAAAGTAATACGAACTTTTGAGCAGGGTAGTAAACTCTAATGACTTTAAAAACACAATTTAAGTTTTAACAGGAAAATGTGGTGATCTAGCATCAGATCCTGTTGTGATCAAATAAAATAGCGTTTTGTGCATATTTCAGGTGTAATTAAATTCTTCAAGGAAATAATTACTTAAAAAAAAATAAATAAACATTAGCCTTTTAAGCAACATCATGATGCATCGTGATCATAGTATTGGGATTTGTATTGCATTACCAGTTTCTTGCCAATACACATCTTTACTTTCAAGTGTCTCTATTAAAAAAATAATAACTAGTAAATAAATAAATAAATAAATAGTTACTAAAAAATTATTGTTGAGGGTTTCTCATAAAATACCAAGAAGGGGGGGTGATAGTTCAGAAAAAGAGCGTCTCCCTGACTTGTGAAAACCTGTCACTAAAAAAAATACTCTACAAGAAATTAGATTTTTGTTCAACCAGACCAGGACATGACTTTATCTGTCCCTCACTCAGACTCTATAATTCCTTATTTGAAAGAGCAAACCCTAGAGATCTTTAATAATGAAGGACCTCTCACCATTTCAAAGAAGCTTTTCACGGTTAATTTCACCGAGAGACGTCTGTCAAAAGGCGGCACTGTGTCAAACACTTCCATTTTTTATGAACTTTCATTAATTTGATTGAATTATTCAGCAATCGCTTTGATGGAAGCGACATCATTCTCATTGCCTTCATGGTCGTCAGTTTTTACACTTTGTCTAAACAAGATTACCCCAGTGGATTATGTAACCATATGTGCAGCATGTGATAAAACTGATTTTTTTTTTTTTTTTAAATCAAGTCTTTTTTGACCTGTTTTTTAATTTACATTTTTTATTAAATGCTCAAAGGACAATATTCAAAGTGTCCATCAAATTTACTTTAACTCTACACGATTAGACTAATGTTGAAACCCATCATTTGTGACTTTGCTTGTTTTGTTGTTGTTTTTATTAAACATGATTGTTGCAATTTTACCGAATAAATAAATGCTTTGTGTCAGTTGTATTTACCCTTTGCTGATTTAGACTTTTTTTTTTAAATGAAGTCAATTTCTGATTGACAAGGATCAATATTTGCACGTTTTTATTATTTAACTTTCAAAGCTTTTTTGACTTAAAAGTAAACATATGAAATAAAATTAAAACCCATTTTTTCACCTTGGCTTTTGATGTGAGACATTTTGAATGGATCGTTCTTACTCAGCTGTTTTTCCTTGGTATTGATTCTATTGCTCTTATTCTTAATTATACAGATTTAATTGGTTTTGTCTATTCTTTTATTTCACTTATTTTCCTGTACAGCACTTTCGTCCACTGTAGTTTTTTTAAGTGCTTTATTAATAAAGTTGGATTGGATAAAATAACATAAATAGGTCATAAACTGACAAAACTCACTCATTCCCCATTTATAGTGTGGTATATTATAAAAACCAAACATGCTTCTAGACCTCACTGGGGTTAACATGGTCTTTTGGAAAAAAACAAACAAAAACAAAACCTGTTTAGACAATTAAATAAATAACTAAAGTGGCAGCCCAATCTGGTGGGGGAGGGGGTATTTGACAATACTTTCCTTCTGAATCTCACTTTGTATTACAAATAAATAAATCAATAAATACAAAAACAGAACCTCATACAAAATCCACTTTTAAATTTTTTAAAACCCACTTAAGTGGATTTTAACAGCAACAGCACTAAAACATCCCTCGTATGAATTCTTTCTATTCATGTACTTTCATGGTCTGATCCTTAAAGGGACCATATTTATCTAAATCTACATTTATTAGTTTTTAGTTCATGTATTTGGACCCTAATAGTTCATAAAGTTTGATTTTAAACCTTCCAGCTGCTGCAAAACCAGCTTTTTATTCATTTATTGCAAAAAAATCAAGTAGATTTCTACAAGTCGTTTCAATTCTTGTTTAATTTGTTATGTTTTATAACTAGTTACATCACAACATTTGCACATATAAGGTCAAGACTTCCGAACAACATTTCTCTGAATTATTTGGACATATTTTCTGTTTGTTCTACAACTACTGCTGCTGCTGACAAACATGGAGCAGATGACCTGTTGGTTGAACAGGACAGAGCAGCACAGACAACAACCTCGAGGGGGGTGTGGTCATGTGCATTTAAAGGGCCAGCACTCAAAACCACCTTTCTGGTGTCATTACTCAGAAATATGTTGAAGATGGTCCTGTGGAGTTGAATTAATGAAGAATTCAGACCCAAGCAGAACATTTACAGTTTATGTAGACCACAGGGAAATGCTTTAAAATCCATAATTCCTTTAAAAAAAAAAAAAAAAAAAAGCAGCAAAATATCACTGCTTTAAGCATGAAATGATGTGGGTGTTTGGCTGGTACAGACAACATGTAGATAGTGATAAAACCACATCATTCCAATTCCTCACTAATATCTGTTTGAGCTGTGTATACTACAGTCATACTAACACCTTCTAATAACACCATACAGGTTTGCTTATCCGCCTTTTACTCTATTCTATTTATTCTTTTGTGCAACGTTTTAAGCATTGGCTTCGTAACATGAAATCATTGTGTCATGTTTTCAATGTGTCTTCCCACACTCCTGCCATGCTACAATACAAATATAACCGGGACCCATGACACAGAGGTTACAAAATAGTTATGGGGAAAAAAAACCCAAAAACAAACATTCAGTAGCTATATTGTGTGTGTGTGTGTGTGTGTGTCTCTCCAGGGATTCACACAAAATCCAGAAATCTCTACTTTTTCCACTGAGAAGACTAGTGAAAATGGCAACTTGATAGGACTGATATTAGTAAACAATGTGCCTGCACTTCCTTCATTCCATACCAAAGTTTTTGCACAGATAGACCGACGACAGAGTGATAACACTGCAACAAAGGCCGAGGGTTAAAAAAAAAAACAAAAAAAAAAAAACACCACATTGAGAACTTCTAGATCTCCACAAGTTATTGAGTTAATATTTTCTACTCTCATATTTGACATCTGAATACATAAGTTTTCCATTGACATGAAAATGTGTCAACTGAAACCATTTTAATGACACATCATTGTATCTTTTCATCTCCAAACCAGTACATAGATGTTTTAGATGCATTTTTTTTTTTTTTTACTCCTCATTTGATTTCTTTGGGACAGATGACACATTGACCCATCATTTCTACAATTCTTTCCCCTCAATGCAGAGAACGTATCCCATCTGTAATTGGAACAGCTGTGTACTGGTGAACTTTCCTTCCCGTCTGCTGCATTTCTGCCATCGTCTGCCTTACCCATGTCCCTCAAATCACTACAGTGTCACTAGATTTGATTAATACATTTTGTATAATTTTCAAAACCAATACATTTTGTCAGTTCAGCCGGGCACAGCTACTCGGCTTCCAGCGAGCTCACCACCAGGCAGGCATGAACTGCATCTTGGGAATTGTCCCAGCCAAGTCTACAATGAGTCACCAACCAGTGCATCCTTGGTTTAAGCTAGCTGACGACAACAACAACAACAACAACAACAACAACAGGGGATTCCATGTGTTCTTGGGTTATGTGAACTTGTAATTGGAACGGTACTTGGGCCGCGACTGAAGAAGTTTCACGAGAACAGAAGAACGTGCATTGTGAAGTGGCACCTGTGCATTTTACTTCTGATTCTATTGTAAAACCTGTTGTGAAATTTTTCTGCAAAAAGTGCGATATATATAAAAAATATATATATTCATCTTTCCTTCTTGTATTCAGGCTTTGAGACAAATACGGTACGCACAGCACAGACGGAGCAAAACCCAAGCTGCAAAGTTCTCCGTTTGTTTCTTACTCCCAGTCACAGCGGCAGGTTTTGTACAATAGATTGCATTATAATAATTGAGAACTTGCCCCGTCCAGTTCAATAAACAAACCAAACGAGCCTCCTCTTCGGATCTGTGAATAACTTTCCCCTCCAACTCCTGGTCAATCCAATTGCAACCTTGTGCTCCACACAGCCCACCTATTCAGCGGCCTCTAACTTGATTTTCTGCAGACCTCTCGGAATGAGTCAGTGTTGTGGCTGCGTCAGTTTACCGCCGCTGTGATAGATGGCCGAGCCGCTGATTGAACTGATTCAAAAGTGCATTTTTGAAGGGGACAAATGTGTATGCTTTGACCATAGGAGTAAGTCAAACTATTTTTCAAACTCTTCCACCTTTTCATTTTTGGAAAGTTTTATGGAATCTAAACCCAAGGAAGACTTATTTACTTACAAAGTCACTAACATCCCTTTAGCAATTCAGTCATATTTGCCATCATGTAATATAAATAATCTGGATTATTGACCCAGTACTACTTTTGTGGAAGTTCAAATTAATTTTCCATTCACCATTTATTGTAATATTACCTTAATTATTTTGCATTTACACTATTTTGCATCAGTGTAAATCATATATTTTCATATTTAATTTAGTGATCATGTAGACATTCATAAAAGCTGGGATTAAAGTTGCAACAAGTGACTCTTTCCAGCACAGATCTCAATAACTGAGCATAAAACCAAGTGTCTCCATCCATTACCAATAAATCGATCAATATCGGATTTATGAGATTATCAGATTACTACAGTGATCATGTAAACAGAATAGTCTAATATGATTTATCCAATCACGGTAATTATCAGATTGAGAAATCTAAATCAACACACCTAGATTTCACACATGTATTCAAGTTAATCAGATTTTTTGTTCCTTACGTGTGTATATTAAAAAAAACAAACAAAAAAAAAAAAAAACACCTTTATATAAACAGAAGTCCCATCATGTCAAGACCAAAGGCAGAAGTTTGCCGCAAAAAGGCCATAAGTCATAATGTATAAATCAAGAATAGCAGCAACATGCGGTCTATTTTGTCTTATTAGCTCCTACATTAAGACAGCTGACGGAGCAACTGGGTAGCTCAGTGGTTAATGCCACTGTCTTTGGTGCAGAGGATGGCCAGTTGAGACCCAGGTGATCCCTTGGGAAAGATTTTTTTTATGCTATATATCCCAATGTGGCCACAAGGGGGCTCAAGTCCCATTATTCCAGTTCCAAGCCCAGTAGTGTCAGGAAGGGCATCCAATGTAAAAACCTGTGCCAAGGTGATTCGCTGTGGCGACCCAAAAAAAAGTTCAAAGAAATCATCATTAGGACAGCTAACAAGACAAGAATGGATGTTTTAAAAATTACAGGAAGTATACGACTTCCATCATCATGTATGTATTCTGAAAGAAATCAAATAATGGACTGAAACATAAACTGGGGTTTTCCCCCAATTATCGCATTTCTGAAGTGCATGTAAATGCATCACATCTGACATCTACATGGTCATGTAAACAGGCTCATTGGTGTAAAAGATGATGATGTTTCCATGGTAACTATGTAGGTTCTGAACGTCAAAATGGTCATATCTGATATCCAAGAAAAGACGACAAACTGCTTTTTACATGTATTGATAGAATTAGTGGATCAACAGGTCTAAACTGTTTAGATGAAATGATTTTGGTCATCTTTGGGTCTTTATGGGTTAAACTCGGCAACCTTCAGCAAACAACATCTGCAATATCGACACTCAAAAACTGTCAATATGTGATGCACAGGTCATTAAAATCTGGTACAGAATTAGGGTTTTCTTCAGCTCAGCAGCCACATTTGTTTCATTGTGCCTTGATGAAAAAGGAAAAGAAATGAAGTGCACTTTTAATTATTTACCAAACTGCTGAATGGAGCTAATGCACTGTTCTCATCATCAGAGTGAAGATCTACTGCAGTCACTCTGCTCTCAGAGCTGTCTGCTTAACGAACTGCCTGCCTCATCCATGGAAATGCTTCCATAGTAGTAGACGTTTCAGTAAACATAAAAATTGGACCAAAATCTTTTTCTTTCTTCCATTTTAGGGTTCAGTGTCATGCTCAAGGACACTTCATCATGTGGACAGTCGGGTCCAACCCTTCGGTCATTGGACAACCTGCACGTTTTATTATGGTAAATGCTAGCTACAAAGTCAAAAAACTGCACATGAATGCCCCTGCCACAGTTCCCACTGGAGGAAAAAAAAAAAAAAATGCTATAAGAACTGCTGAGATTAAAATCTGTTCAACTTTTCAACATGGCCAAAGGAGGCATTCACTGCCAATGATAAACACTGCTTTTATTAAGGTTCTGCTACTGTTTGCTAGCGATTTTCCATATTTATTGGATATGCAATTTAAAGAAAAAAGTAGCAGCTGGTATGATAAATTGTGTTGGCTATTTTTCACTTTGTGACAACTATGGCAGCTAATGGAAAAGATGATTCATTTGTCCAACAGCAAGTGAAGGCAGTGTCAGAGGGAAGTCTCAGGGTAGAAGTAAGAAACAGATACTAGTATGGGCCAAAAAGGGTGTTTAGGTAGAAAGACTCATCACCCACTAAATCTACCATAATGATAGACACACACATACAAAAAAAAAAAAAACCCACATAAGTTAATAAACCCACAACACAAAAGATTAAATGGAAAGGAGAGGAATTGGGGAAGGTCGGGGGGTCTTCTCTTTCAAGGGAAACATGGGGAGTTCAGACAGAAGTCACAGCCAAAGCGAGTGCTGAGTGTCAGCTTCCTTATATCCACACCCACTCAGGACAATTACCCACAGCTGTGGAGGAGCCACAGGTTGATCCACTCACACCTGATCAACAGAAGAGGAGCAGAAAAGTCTGATAACTGGGACTGTCTGTCTAACTGGGTAGTCTGATATCTGTAAGAATCAGATCTGATGTGTTTACATGCACTTCAGAAATGCAATAATCAAGTTCCAGTCAATTATTAGATTTGTTTTGGACAGGAGTGGAGGAAGTACTGCACTTTAGTACTTAAGTAAAAGTACCAATACCCTGCAAAATATTTACTCAAGTAAAAGTAGAAGTTCTACATCAAAACTCTTACTTAAGTAAAAGTACCAAGTACTTACTTTAAACTTTACTTTAAGGTATGAAAGTCCAAGTATTCACACAATGTCAGTCTGTGGACTGTGTCAGTATGATACAGAATGTAGACATACTTATTTATGCCTCTGCCAATGTCACTGCTCAGTGCTCACAAGAATATTATGTGGATTGAACAGAT
>JAPSES010077803.1:0-28266 GCA_029822895.1 Maxillicosta whitleyi | reverse complement strand
AAGTCCAGACTCTAATTTAGGATGTGATGAAGACTGGATGCAGCGGTTCGATTCTGCATCATCAATAATCAGAAAATTAACAAAAGTATGGATGCAAAAAATATTATGAACCTTATTGTGGCACTATGTAAGAATTATGTAGTGAAAAAGATGTGACAGTGAATGTCTCCTGTAATCAAAACTGAAGATAGTGCAGTTAAATATTGCATGCACACTTTTTTTTTTGGTCGGGCAGTGTGTTATTCGCGCAATTTGAGGGTCAGTGGAAAAGTGAGTACTGTTGCAAATGTCTGTAAACATGTTTCATGCTCAGGGGAAAGATCTGATCCTCAAATCACCATTGCTTCATGTGGTAAACTTTTTGCTGGAGTTGCAATCTTTACAAATGTAATCACAAAGCACGGAGAGTAAATACTTTCAAAACTGCCAATAAGCATTTGAGAACTGACGGTTGTAAACTGGCCAAATATAGAGCCTTTTATTTGTCTGGTCAATTAGTTGAGTAGCATAATCAATCTTAATTTTGAAATTTCTGCTTAATTCACTGAGGTTTTATGTGTGAATTCCAATGTATTTTCTGTATTTTAGAACTGTAATGTGCCTGTGTAAAATATCAGTGGTTTTATTGAAATACTGTTATTTTTGTGGATGTTGAAGCCTATAGGGGATTAAGAGAAATGAATGACAGAGGAGGCATTTGTGATAGCACTGCAAAGTGTTTTAATCTGAAAGTGTGTCTCTCGTTGCAGTCAGTTAGAAACCTGTCTTCAGAGTATTTCTAACGGTTGACCGGACTCACCCCTCCTCGCTGAGCTGGTAATTACTAGTTAAACCACACCAGCGGAGCAGACATCTGGGTCTGTTCACTGGTGCTGCTGAGAAACAAAAGTACCTGAGCAACTGATGTGTCAAAAATAAACCTCATTATTAACCTCTCATTTTTTTTTCTTTTTCCACTAATGTGTCATCCACAGGCCTTTATTGTCTCTGGTGTCTCTTTTAATACGTAAATAGGTTTTGGCTTTGATGGGAGGACAGTGGTTGCAGATGATGTTTCACTCAGTGAGGATTGAGACTGAAACATCACATGTGGTGTTTCAGTACACAGTTTAGTCAGAACTGAAGGAACACGCACAAAGACTCACGCATACAGAGATGCATGGATTGTCATTGAACCAAATCATCATCATTAATCAAATTATCTCACACTTCTATAACATGAAATGCAAAAGTTGTCTGTCCGTTGGTAGAAATACACTACATGTTCAAAGCGTGGAGAACTTACATTCACTGACTTGAAACATTATCATAATAAAAATGTCATTAATAACTATCAAGATAAATGTCAATGAAAACTTTTTTTTCCCTGAGAGATAACTGAAGAAATCAGAGGAATACTTATGGTTTAAAGTGATCATTTATGGACAGACAGTGACAAATATTTCAGAAATCTAGAAGTAGAATATTAAAAACTGTTATAAAAAAATCAATATCCAGCAAAAAAGATCTGCAATATAAAGAAATGTAATATTAAACAAAAAATGACAATGCAATGACATTTTATTAATTGCATTTTGACATTATTATTAATAATCAATCTGTAGTGCAGTCATGTAATTTAGCAATGAAACACGCAAATTCAATGTTTCCCAATACCTGTGCCCACACAGTGTATGTTGGACAACTTAAGGCAAAATTAGATGAAAGAGCTGTTATAAAAATGATTTACATGAAAAGAGCAGGATAACAAAATTGTGCTTTACAAGTTAATTGCCAGCTCACTAATTACAATGAAGACCTGAGGCATGAATATAAAATGTTTATTCAGTACTTACGTAATAATTTGACACATAATCATCAGTCTTTGAGTACTTAGAAAAGTGCTATATAAAACCAATGTATTATTAGTATTATATTGATAGTTTAATTACTTAGTAAAACATCAACATTTTTCTTAAAAGAAAGAACAGAGCAATGCGGGGAAAAAACAACCACATAATGTCATGGGTGATCATCTTTAAATGTTTTTTTTTTTTTTAATTTATTTTGCTGTGAAGTAGAACATAATTAAAAGTTAAATAACTTATCCCCTGAATGGTCTGGTCTCAGTTCTGACATTCTCCAAATGCAGAGACGATGAGGTCTTACAGTTGACAGAAATCACACTGAAGGTGATTTATAGGAATTAAAATGCAAATGGACAGGGGGTAAAAAAGTTCAGTTTGATTTTCATTTCAGGTCAAGTCGTCTTACATGAAAGATAAGACGGTCATAAAGTGATCAAGATATGACCCCTGCTTTGACGTGGGCTGTTAGATCAGTTATGATGATGTGGTATTAAGGTGGTGTTTGGTTATGATGTCGGACACACCCACAGAAACTACATAGTTATGGAGTTTTGTGAACGTTACATGATGGGAGGAGTGCACCAGGGACAATACGATGAATATGACTGGAGGTTATTGGTTCTCAGCAAGAACCAATAGGATATGACTGCAGTTCTACTACAGTTGTGCGGATTTGTACTTAGAGATGTCAACGTGTATGACTTTCCACCATACACTTTTGTTTTTCCAGAATTCACAAACCTGACTGAATTGACTTTGCAATTAAAGTGTTTTATGTATTATCGATGATAAGGGGTTGAGGGGGCATCAATTAGACAGAGCAGGTAATTATATTTTCCCTTCATTTCCTTCCCTCCATTTGCTATGTGTCTTGAAATGTGTGTGTGTGTGTGTGTGTTATTAAGCATGGTTGTAACAGGTAGTGTGTTTGGAGGATCCATATTTAATACACTCATGGAACATGGAGTGGAAACACAGACGTTAACAGAACTTAATGAAGCGCAGGCCAGAAACCACTAAAAGTCACAGACGGAAAACAGAATTCTCAAAGACAGATTTCATGGTCAAAGACAAAAGGTCGGTCAGTCTACTGGGGCAGAGGTGGGGTCGGAACTGAGCAGTCAGGTTGGGAAACAGTTCTGGAAAGTCTGGCACACTCCAAGAACAATCTGGTAAAGAGGAGCTGAGCCACAGCTGCTGATGTGCTGGCCAGCTGATTAGGGACAGCTGGGTGCAACAGGTGAAACTGATGTTGCTGATTAGGTGTGGCAATGTGAGGGTGAGGACAGCAGTGAAGCAAACTGTGACCTCAGATCCCATCCCTTACCTCACCATCTTTGCTCTATATAGCTGGATTTCCATTATAGTTTTCCATACAAAAGTGTTTCGATTCTGATGGATGATTCTAGATTCTCCTGTCCCACGACAGGAGTTGTAATTTTGTTGTAATTCTCATAAAATACTGTATAGTTCTCATAACACGCTGGTTTAAGGAGGATGGATGCACTGAGTTTGATGCCAAACCTCCACAGTGTTGGCACTGTACCGTCGGTTCATCTACTGCTATTGCAGTGACCGTCTTCACCTAAAGAAGAAGAATCATAGAATCGTCCCAAGGTAAAGTCCTTATTTATGGCAGCAGCCACATAGAATAGATTTCTGGGAGAGATTTGTACATCAGGAATTAAGCTGTTGCTGAGCTGTTGATCCAGAATTTCCAAATGACCCTGGCAATGTTTAACGAACTGTGTGACGTTATTGAACCACTCATGGCAGCAGTCTTGTCATGTCCCCAAGAAACAGTTCCTACACAGAAAGTGAGTGGCTATTGCCTGAAACAAACTAGAACCATCTGTTCTGAGTACAGGGTCATAGGTGAAACATTTGGCCTGAGCCATACACAGATGTGTGAAAATGTGTTTCCATTACTCTTTTAGCTAAACTTCTATATCGATATGAGTGCACAAAAGCTTGTTTGCTCTCTTTGACAGTTTTAATTGTATTTTAATTGTATTAATTGTAATTTCCATTTTATTGTACAATTTACATTGTGTGCATTTCTGAGGATAATGGAAACCCAGCTACTCAACCATGCAGGTGAATGCAGCAACACACGCATACAGTATGCATATATACGTAAGCACTCTGGATTACTAAGAACTCCCTTTGCGTATATTTGTGGTCTGTGAGTGGGACTATCATCTGTGAGACATGTTCCTGTTTTCATTCATGATCACATGAGGCAGAGGGAGCGGTGTAATGTGAAAAGTGGTGAGAAAAGCAGGTTGATAGAGGATGAGACTGGATAGAACAAGAAGAATATCACAGGCTGATGGAGGAGTTATTCCTGTTGCTCGTGCTGCATCTGCTACATACTGGATAAAAACATAGCAGTAAGTACACTGAGAGTCTGCTTAGTGGCTGTTTGTGAGACTGTTATTTTAAGATCAAGATCAGAGTGTCTTGTCCTGTGCTGGAGAGTGTTTTTCTTCCCCTGTTACCTCTCAGGCTGGTGGAACTGGGAGTGATGGGAGCAGGATTTCAGGGTCAAAGTGCATTTGTGAGTTTGGAAGAGACGTTCAACTTTGATGGGATTTAGTTTCATGTACCACAAGTGAAAAGGTAAATACATGTTCTGCAGAGTGAGTCACACATATTTGCACTCTGCTTTCTCCTCTTTTGGTGAGGTGCAAGAAACAGGAAGTTGCATTATGAAGACTTTTTTTTTTTTTTTTAGATGATTGTAGTTATCGAGTGTTTTCAGTGTAGAGAGAAATTCTAAATTATTGTCATTATTGTACCCTTTCTGGTATTTTGCATTTGTTCATTCGGATAAATAAGGTAAATAAAACAGCACAGTTTCATATCTCTACCTTTGCATGATTTTTTTCATGCTAAAAAAAAAAAAAGGGTGGGAGAGCAATAAATGGGTCTGTGGCACCCCCTAAGCTGTCAGTCAATTAAAAAACATCACCTATAGGTAATAATAGATCCTGCCATTATGAGACTAGTGATGTTTCTTAATTTAAAGCAAAACAGATGGAGATTCAAGGGCAGACATTATCAGTCTCAGTTTGCTCTGAAGCATTTCCTGTTTGTCACAGTTAAAGGGATAGTTCGGAATTTTTGACATGAATTTCTGAGTGTCGTACTTACCCCCTCCAGTGTCCTGTGAGTGAAACCTGTGACTAATTATGATGTGTGACTTTTTCATGGTTATTAGTTTTGTGATGCAAATAAATCACTCTTTTGAACACATGCTGTTTTTAAGAAGAAAAAAGTTTTATTTTAATGACCCCACAAAACTTGCCGGACTACTTTCATTTTGACCAAAACCAGACCAGAACTGGGCTCACAGGACACTGGAGGGGGTAAGTCAGTGTGGATGTACGACACTGATGATGGGGATGAAATACAGATTCATGTCAAAAATCCACAACTATCCCTTTAAAGTTTTGCACATCATCGCTTTTCATTCCTTGCTCCTTCATCTTGGTGTGACCTAAAATCGCTCTGGTCAACCATCTTAAAGTCCATTCCGAGGTTCTTTTTTGTGGTCTGATGAGTGCGAGTTGAGGTTACACAGAGCGTCTTATGCAGATTCTTTTTTTGGAATGCCCTTTTACTGGAAATCTTTGTGAAATCAGTGATTGGAAACCACAGCTGATCAAACTGATCTGGAACCGCATCACTGAAGTCTAATATAGAAGAGGACATGGAGAACAACATCTGTGCTCTGATTCATCATCCAGTTAAAAGTAGTGGATGTGAAAAAAGAACCACATAAAACTTTCCGCTCTGGCACATACAATTTGGTAAAGAAATTTTGAAAAAAAAAAAAAAAATCCTTCCTGCAAAACACTACAGCAGTATAAAAATACACTTTTTGTTCACAGTATTAACACAGGATATAGTTTTATTAAATATGCAGAAGTTAATGCATCTCTGACTTCTCTTTTTCTGATTTGTAACCAAATATGTTGTAGCATGTCGGTACCTGGCCTATTTTTGCCTCTAATTAAGCTTTCCGGATAGAACTATGTAAGAGTGCAGCCAACAGCAGACCACAGTCATTACTGTTTTTGCCAAAATGGTCTTGTTTTTGTTATAGTTTCTCTGCCTATCAGTCTCACTCTGCAGGATTATGTAAAAAATAACTTGGCAAATTTCTTGAAACTTGGTAGAAGGGTAAGGCATAAGCCAAGGAGAAATACCTTAAATCTTAGAGCCATTTGGTTTTTTTCTATAGGGCTTGGGTGGGCGGGGTTTCGGTCGAGATGTGCCTTCTCTGAATTCCCCCTTTTTTAAAAAGTTAATAATACATCACTATTATACAGAAATCTACTATCTCATCAGACTATCTGATATCTGTAAATGATTTCAATCCAGTCATTTCTAGTATGTAGCACCAGTCAGTAGGAGGGACATTCATCAGCAGTCGAACAACTCTACAGGAATATCTCTGATGACATTTAGAGTTTATCTGTGGTGTTACGATTCAACTGTCAGTGTGCAGTGGGTTTTACGCTTAGCTTCCTCTGAGGCTTTTTCACCAGAAGAACTAATCCAATAATCTAGAACTGCATACAAGTTCATTTCACAGGAAATATCTACCTGTGAAGTACACATGAAACAATACTGAAACTGTGTGAATATGTGTCCTCACTCTGTTTAATGTCAATATTGAAGATGTCCACATGTAAACTGGTGAAGACTGCTCATATTTGTCACCTTCATCTTAATACTTTGAATACAACAATTTGTTTAATGAGGCTGGTAATATTGTTATATTCAAAAAATGTTCAGTGGTAATTCACCCTGTTCATGACATCACAGGGCTTCTTTATGGTGGATGGTCACACGCTGGCGTATTGGCATAAGTCAGTTTGTTGGTCCATTTTAATGCGGTAAAGACTGCAATTCAGCTTTATTTATTGAAATGTACTGAAGGGTTAGAGTAATAAATAAAATGAAAATGAAAAATATGGATAAAGGAAAATCCAGTGGCAAATGACAAATGGGCATCAGCAGATGAGCATCTGAAGAGGGACTGACATGGGTGTTTATATGGATGAAATACTGGGATGTCCTGCCAACACTACTTACAATACCACGAAGGTGAAGAGGCGGGGACTTCAGAATGAGCCCAGCTCTGTGTGTGTGTGTGTGTGTGTGTGTGTGTGTGTGTGTGTGTAAGTGTGTACACAGCAGTTGAAAGTGCAAGCTGATGCCAAAAAGCACATTCTTTGGCAGAATGCAGTGTCCTTTCTCAGACGCCACTCTGGAACGAAACGTCTTCTGCATGCAGTAAAACCACAGATCTAACCACACACACACAGTCATGCTGCTGAGGTGACTGGCAGTAACGCAGTGTTGTCATAGCCCGTGGTTACATCATTAAGGACGCGGTAGTGTCTTATTTGGCACTGGCTGTGATTGGCATTTCCCTCCAGCCAATGGGAGCCATGCTGACTTTGCCCTCCTGGCTGCAGTCGTGTTAACACTGCAGTTGTTGTATTACATTAATGCTCCAGAGTCGGCTGAACAGTGACAGTTCCCGAAGCCCGGCCGTAGTCGTTGTGTGTCAAATTTAGTGGATAATGTTTCTCCGCTCAGAGTCCAAGGGCAGCAGAAACAACGCCGCCCCTGTGCCACTCTGCATCATGGCCCCACATTAGCAGTTGTCTGTCAGTCAGTCTGCAGGCTCAGTGCTTCAGTGTGGGAACCCAGCGATCAGCAGTGGGCCGCAAGGGGTGAAAATATACCCACTTGAACATCTTAATTGTCAATAGCCCAATACATCCATTTGACACTGAGGTTAAAGTAAAGTTCTGGACTTTAACCCATAAGGACCCAGTGTGACATTTATCTCAGTTCTCAAATGAATTCGTCTCTGTATTTAACCTTAAATGATATTTTTCACCATTTATTGTAATATTATGTTCTGTATTCTGTGTGTTTTTATTGTAAATCATGTATTTTCATATGTCATTTTCTAGCCATGTAGATCTTCATAAAAGTTCAGATTAAAGTTGAAGGTTATTATTTCAAACATTTTAGAAAACTGAAAAATATGTTTTCAGCAAAATCTCACATTAACTAAATATAATGTGTGTCCATCCACTGTCATTGATCCAGCTCCATGGGTTTTACTGGTGACTCAATGTTGTAGATGATGTTTCCACGTTCACTACAGAGCCTCTGAATGTGAAAATGGGTCATATCTGATGACCATGTAAAGATGGCAAAATAACTGCAATTATACCAATTATTTGTATATGTACTGATAGGATTAGTGGATCAACAGGTATTAAATGGTTCAGACCAGTAGATGGTTTTGATCAATAGTGGATGTTTTGGTCTTTATGGGTTAAAGTGAAAGCTCAACCAATGTATTTTAGATCTCTATCACAGCTTATTTATTGTATCTCTATTTTCTTGGTTTTAGCCCTCTTTCAGTGTCTGTAGCTTTAAATGCAAATGAGGAAAACAGAATTTTAGAGCATTAGACCTGCGCATGAAACTTTACTATGTGTGCCCTTGAGTTGTTCTATACTGACAATTATTAAACATGAACATATATATGTCTTCATTGGATAAATATAAGAAAAAAGAGCGAATGACATGCAGCAAAACCACAAAAACTAAGAATCAAGAATATTATTATATATGCTGTATTGTATAATTAATAACTTCTGATGCAGATGCTAATTGGCCTTTCTTTTACCTTTACAGATTTGTAGTCTGCTTTTCAGTAATTCTTTTATTTTGTATACCCTTGAGGCTTTGAGGCTAATAGAATATTTATGATTTCTCACATGTGCTTGTTTTCCAGTTCATCCTATTAAAATGTATAAGATTTAGCACATTTAACCTCTGAGGCAGATCATTTCTAAAACATTGTAGCCCAGTGAAGCTTCAGGACTTGGCTGATGTAGTGCAATGAAATACTTCAAAAATAACATCTGTAAGGAACTGTGACACTATTCTAGGGTGTATTAGCTTTGTATATAATAATATACAGGGATGTTTTAAATGTGTACCTTACATTTATTGTATGTTGTGTAGATTCAACCATTTGGACTGTAAGCACCTGCACTGTGTTTTCATTATGCAGATGTTCAAACTGTGCTTACTCCAATTCCCCTAAGCACTCCTCAGATTGCACCACTAAGGGGAATTGCACACTAAACACTCAGGCCCTTTGAGCTCTGTACACAAATTACTTACTATAACTTTGACATTTGGCCATAAAAGTCTGTCAGCCCACTCATAGGAGATATATGACTGAGATGTGATGGTAAAAGAAGGAGCTTTGTAAGTGAAAGGGTTTTGATTCAAATTAAATTAAATCAGATCGAGAAACAAAACTGAAAGCACTTGTAAGCACGATACTTAAAGCTGCATGAGGAACCTGCACAGTGCTGGCCTCTAGCCCCTGGAGAAGGTAACTACGACTTGTACCTGGTCTTAGAATGAGATTGTATTTATATAAAATGTAAAGCTAATGGTGTGGCTTTGAAGGTGTGTACATGTAGAAACTAAAATTACATGTATGTTCCTTTTGTTTGTCCACATGGGAGTGATATTTCCGTGAATCCAGAGATGAAGTCTGTGTGGTTGACTGACTATTCCTTAAGCCAGTGTTTTTCAACCTTTTTTGCACCACAGCACATATTTGACATTAGTAAAATCACAGGGCACACCACCAACCAAAAATGTATATGTATCTGTTTGATGGGTTAATTTCTTACACTTAATTTAGATGTTCTTGAAAACTCAGTAAATCCAGAAGTTATTCTATAAAAACAGAGAAAACTGTGGAAAAAGTGACATTTCCAGCATAGATTTCATTAAATGAACATAAACCCAGTGTCTCCATCCACTGTCATTGATCCAACTCCATTGGTTTTACTGGTGAATCAATGTTGTAGAAGATGATGGTGTTTCCACGGTAACTACAGAGCCTCCGAATGTCCAAATGGGTCATATCCGATGAGCATGAAAAGATGATAAATTGCATTTTATATCAATTATTTACATGGATTGATAGGATTAGTGGATAAACCGGTTTTAAATGTATTAAATCAGTAGATGGTTTGGGTTTTTATGGGTTAAAATGACTTGACCGTAAATGTGTGTGTATGTTACGGGCATTTGACTGACATATGCAGCAGTTTGACATTAATATAACTGCCCTCACACACTAATCAGGAGAAATCTAGGTAGATAAATCAGGCTGTATCCATCACGTGAACGTGACATTGCCCTGCTGATATGTTCTGTGAGTCTGTCTCACATAAAAAATAACAGGGAGCAGTATCTGAAGCAGACTGAAGCACATCCATTAGTACATCACTGATGGAAAAGCTGATGGTTTTGTCTACCTGTCTGTCTGTGAGCTGACAGGAGAGTGATGAGACTATGAATCCATTCATTTCCTACTTCAATTTTTACTGCAGCAGCATTTTTATTTGGAACCTTTTATGAAGTCTGAGAAAAATTACTTGAGTTGTCAATGTCTTAGCTTGGAGGCAAATGTATAACGGCGGTGGTTAACTGCTGTTTCAGTGATGCTTCAGACAGCAGTAGATGGAAAATATCAGGTTATATAATGACTGTAAACACTAAAAAATAATATGTTTGTGCTCTTTCTTCATTGTTTGGTTGTAGCACAAAGGATTTTGGTCTGTTCTTTGTTACCTTTTATGTCAATTAATCTGCAGACAAAACCAATGTTTGTGTCTGAGTGTCTGTGTCCATGCAGGAGAGTGATGTGACTATAAATCACCCCATTGCCTTTCTTTTAAATTACAGACACCATTATAACACTTGTTTTGTGGATTTGTACTGGGCCATGTGTCCTGTAGCTCAAAACAGCCTTTGTGAAGTTGTGACATTACTTGAGTCATCTCTGTTGGAGCTCTAAGGCGTACTGGTAATAAATTGCTGTGTAAATTCTGCTCATGCGGATATTTGACCACTGAACGGAGAATCCAAATGAACTGTCCTGTCTTAAATGTCAGGACATCTCATTTATCACAAGGAAATTACTTTTTTCAGTATGTAAGCGATTTATAACAGGAAAATTACTTTCTTGAGTGTGCAAGTGACACAACACATCACAATGACCATACATTTATATAGAATTACTGTTGTTCAACCATAATAATGTGCTGCAGTTTTAATTTTCAAATTCATGCATATTTGATTTTTTTTTCTACATATGTAACTATTTAGATGTTGAATATTAAAGAGGTTCCATGTAGTATTGATATTCATGTACCAGACCTTATTCAGTACTACCAAACGCACCATTGAATCAACACTATGTATCCACAGACTCTGTCACACACTGAATGAAGTATAAAGGTCATAAATTACACACATCTGTAGATGGTATGATCAAATTTTCTCATTAAAACAAACTCTTAACATTTTCATACTAGTTGGGTCAAATTTGACCTGTTGTGACATTGAACAGTAGTAAAAATACCACAAGCATAATTCTTTTATCCTGAAATTTGATGACTTTTCCTAAAATGTGACAAAATACACGAAAATAATAATAATAATAATAAAAAATTAAATTGTACATTTACAGGTGCTACAGATTTTTGGACACTGGGGCTTGTTCAGGTCAATTTTACATATAAATCATAGTGACTTTTATGTAAAACAGGACATGATACTGTGTGATAGATGTTTTTCTCCAAAAATGAGTTTGTAAAACTTAAAAAAATATATGCTCTTCCTACTCTGAGACATTATATTTATATATTAATGTGGAATAGTCTATTTACACCTTGTAAATAAATCTGTAGTTCAAAATTCGGTATTGACATTTACTATGAGGGAATTCTTAGTCTGGGTCAAATTTGACCCTAACCAAACCATGAAGATTTAAGAAATGAACAGTTTCTAAGGGTTAAAGCTTCTTATTTTGACAGTCAGTGAAGCTGATGGTCAGCTGATAGTTTACACTATAGCTCTGTTTTCAGACTGAAAGCAGACCCAGTAAAACCACCATTTGTGTTTTCAATATATGCACTGAAGGTCTGTATGGAATGGTTCAAATAAGGTCAGAACTGTTATTACCTGAACCGTGGACCAACAAATGATGAACTTAGTGAAGATAATAACATCACGTAATACCTTTATTACTTCATAAGCCTCATAATCAAACGCCATTATTTTTATGTACAACTGTGTCCGGTGGTCAAACCAACAATGTGATTCTAGCTTTTATTGCTTTGTCACTTTCCTCCACTCTTATCTCATCTTGTTACTTTCTGACACTGGTCAAAGGCCTGGATGAGCTGGGAGACCTGCAGAGTGACTCACTACTCCCCCTAGTGGTTGCATACGCAGACTGTCAGTTCTTATTACTAGAATCCAATATACTGGCACAACTGATATTTTTGCCATGGATTCATTACTCAGTATTCTCAACATTCTCAGTTATTTTTTTTTATATGTTAAAGTTGAATTTTTTTTGTCACATGATATTAATCACAATCACTTCTATCCTCCCTTCATTTATCTAATTTAACCTACTTGTTCTTCTAAATATTTCTAAACCTGTTTATGTAAACAATGAAACTGTTTTTCCCTAATGGATGTGTTAGCCTGGAGCCCAGTGATTGCTGGTTAGTCAGTCGATAATAAATGAAAGAAAAAAAAAATCATTCTATTGTAAGTGATCGATCCGTTGTGAAGTACAGCTCTTAACCTGCCGTCTCTTTAGTTCAGTCCTCCCTTGCTGTTCAAAGGCCACCATCATACTGTGCTCAAACTCTTTATCTCATTTCATTTCCATCATCAGTGTGTGTTCTTATCTTAAACAACTGGTTACATTACAGTACCTTTATGAGCAATGTAAACAGCTAGCAGTAAAGAGGGTAAAGGTCATAACTGATCATCACATTCCTGTAAGATGAGATGGCACTTAAAGGAGAGAAGCACTCTGGGAAAAGATACAAATCACCAATATAAGACGAGAGCCAGGTGAATTATTCTGTGAATCTGTACACAGCAGGTGTGTAATTCATGGCTTTATTTTGACTTGTGTGTTTTTATTTATGTTCAGCGGTTTATGTAACATCTCTGTCTATGGTTGTTTATTTTTTCCTCTGGGACTGAGAGGCTCAGGGGCTGTTGATCACAGAGAGCAGGCGGTAGAGATGCTGTCCATCTCACAGCGATGTCTTATGTAACCACGTGGTCTCTCTCTTTCGCCCTCTCCCCCTCTCTCTCTCTCTGTCTCTCTCTATACAGGCTTTGCTGGATGTTAATGTATGTTGAAGATGCCTACAGGGCTCATATCGGACGCACAACTGGCAAAAAGGTTTGGATCTCTTCTTTTTTTTCTGAGTTTCTCTGTGAAGACGTGTTGTTTTTTCTTTTTTCACTACTCTGAGTTCTGATTCAATGTCTAATTGAGGGTTCAGATGTGGTTTTAAGGTTAAGGTTAGAGTTATGGTAATGAACTAAAGACACTGGTGTGTATCTTTGGGTGTGTACTTATTATGTGAGTAATTCTCAATCTTCTTGTCTGGGGAAATCCAGATTCTAAGCACAAAGCATATTAAGTTTAAAGTTGACACTTGTAGTCATGTGTTTGCATGTTCTGTGATTAATGCCTTTTTAGGTATCTTCTTCCTTTTGGCCTAATTTGTTTTACCTGGCTGTGGAACGAGAAGAATGTGTGTGTGTGGGCGAATTACGTGACCCTACCTGCTGTGAATAGCAGTACGCATGTGTGTCTCTGGCCTTTATACACCATGCCACTCCTTCTCGCCGTGAACTTTGACTCTTAAATGCATTGTGTAGCCTTACATTTCTATCTAAGTGTGGAGATGTTTTTCCCTACTGTGGCCTGACAGACATGTATTGGTGGACACACACACAAACACAAAGGGGACATGAGTGATAACAGGAAATGAAGAGAATGACTTCACTTGTGCATTTTTAAAGTGCTGTTTCATTATGCGTGTTGGTGATAATATCTAATGAACGGAACGGAAGTCATTAAGTTGATGGCACAGTGTCATAAATGGAAATTTCTGTGGTTTTCAGTGGAACATCTGAGTGTCCACACTCAACCATTTACTCAAGTACTTAATGCAAATGTATTATTGCATAAGTTACAGTATAGTTAATTTTACCAAAATATGTACCTTTATGAATATACTAATGTTGGATCAATTTAAAGTTTTCAGTGGAAGCTGTCAATAACAGCTGCCTTCTATTTTTTTCTTTTTAGTATGATCAAAACAAACTCAGAGTGATAAAGTAAATGATCTGTAATGTCAGTCCAATAGTAGTATATTTCTCCTCACATTAACCACAGTAATTTAATAGTCATGTTAAATAAGCAAAACCAGTAAAACCGTAGCAGAACTACATAAACCTTAAAGAAATATTTTGCGATGAATCCAAATTAATTTTCTGCACTTTTAAAGAGGTTATATCAAAATAGAGAGGACAAAAACAAGTTAGTTTTTAGGTTAACTGTATGATTAAGCAAACATAAAGTGTCTGCATGTCTATGACCACTGTTATTTAGCAAACTACACAGGTTTTACTGGGGAATCAATTTCAAACAAAATGCAAATGTTTCCACATTTACTATGAGTCTAAATGTCCAAATGAGACAACTCTGATGTAGTTGAAAAGGTGAGAAACTGTATTTTATTTGTAGTAGCCCATCATGGTACTTAGTATATATTATAAGCTTTATAAGTTAGTAGTCTTATATGTATAATATGAGTTAGCATGTTTTCCAAAGCTGATGTGAACAGGTAATAGTAACATGTATCTCATCCAAAATGTACTGTATTGTTGGTACAATACAGACAATTTATCAGGAAACTTTGATCAAAATAAATCTGTATACTAAATGATCTAGTTTGTGGCTGTATCACACACCTTAAATGACTTACAGTACGGTATACGTAATATATATTACAATATAATAAGACAGGAATGGAAGTAAGAAGTGAAGATCGATCTTAGTGTTTATGGGTACATTGTGGCCACAGATAACAATTTAATGATGAATTAGGTGAAAGTTCAACAAATACACACATGCACAAACAAGACTCAGAGGTATTCATGATGTATGATGATAGGTATGTTGTGTGGTCGGTGTGTTCTTGCAAATGGTCTCTTTGTTGTTTTTCATTCTGTTTGTTCATTTTAACCTCTGGGCATTTCTCTGAATTCTTTATTTCTAATGCACTGTCGTCTATTGTGCACCAACAGCCATGCATAAATATACTCATGTTCACACAACAGCCACAGTTTGTGTGTGGGTGAACCACAAGTGCGTGTGTGTGTGTGTGTGTGTTGCTCTGTGGTTCTGTAGTGATATTTATGATTTATATGTTGTAGCAACTGCTTCTGATATCTCTATCTTTCTTTCTTTCTTCCTTCTCTTCCTCTTTCTCTCTCTCTCACACACACACACACACACACACACACAGAGAGAGAGATGATGAAGACTTTCTCTACACCTGGTCTATTTTTTGCATCTTGTTGAGTCAGAGCTGAATGTCAACACTTGTAATGGTATTATTACAGTATGAATGACACCGCACATGGTCCTCCCGTTGGTTTCTGTGTGATAGACCCACAGGCATTAGAGAGGATAGTGAACTGACTCTGAGATGGTTTTCATTCGTCTTCATCTCCTCTGTCTTTCATCACAGTCTCCAGTTTTTCTAATAAACATGTGTAAGTAGAAGCTTTTTTTTATGTAGATTGTATAATGTTTTACACACGTGTACAGTATCAGTAAAGGGATGTCATAAAATAAATGCATGTCCTATTATATCTAGAAAAGCTTAATTTTATAAAAATAAAAACACAAAACCTAACTGGTGAAGTAAATTAGCTCTGATCTGACATTCTCTTTTAGCTTGTTTTGGGTTTGTAGTCTTGTGGGACATAAATAGTTTTAGCTCATAAATGGCTCCACTAGGTTTAGCACCTAGTATCTGTCTGACAGTGTTTTTCTGCCTGGACCATGTAGTGCACAGTAGATTTCTTTGAAAACTGTTGTCCGAGATACTATAACGATAGTGAGAGTGAAAAGAAAGGGCAGAGATGAAAGAAAGTGAGACAACAAATCATACAGAGGTGACTTTGGAGCTGCACAGGCTTAACATTCTCTGCACTGTCATACTGCTTTGACAGTGCTTTTTTAAGGATTTATTTGTTGTTGCATATACTATACTATTTATGACACATTCAGAACTATGTGTTGTGGTGTCATCTAGCATTATCAAGCTAACTAAATCATTTTCAATTAAATTATTTGACAACTTTGACTAGCTGTCAAATTGAATGTTAACAGGCAGACAAATTGAAACTGTAAATTGATATCTGCCAAACACTGTTAAACAGCTAGAGTGCAGTATGATGTGTTTGTTGCTGCTCTGAAAAACATCAGCTTTAGCTTTTGGATGCTGAAACTACTTTGTGGTATAAGTTTTTCCTTTTTTTTCTTTAATCTATAATGGTTTCAGGTTCTGAAAGCTTCTGCTTTCTATTTTGTCGTTGTCATTGTTTCCTGTTGATGATTAACTTGTCTTGAATACTAAACTCTAAGAACATTTAGTTTTTTCAGACGCTCATTTGTAGAACAGTATGCACCTGAACAGAAGAGGTCACCAAGGGTTAGAATCAATAAAAGACGCTGACCTCCTCCCACAGTATTTGTCTTACACACACCAAATCTCTCCAGCCATCTCACTTTCATTTCTGGATACACACATCTGCACTTGACTACTATTTATTTGCTTCAGTTTGTTTTCCAATTACATAGGCTACAGAGCCTTTTGACTCAGCACATTTTATTGGTGTTCCTGGAATCTGACCAGTGTTTGTGAATGGATTTACTGGGTGTGGCCTGTTGTTGCAGTGGTTGTACTTTTACCCCACACTGCAACAGCACAACATCTATAAAACCTTTATCTCATTTTCCACATATGTATACATAGACAGATTGTTATGAGAGTGATTATTGACAAGAAATGCATTTCCTGCTCTCTCATTTTACCCACAACCCAAGAACTGAGTCTGAATAATGGAATAGGAGCAGTTGGTTATCACACATATTCACTGTCTGACAGGGACAAGCTGTGTCGTTGTTGTTTCTGCTTCCTGTTGTACATTACCTGTACGCATGCATGTGTGTGGTTGTGTTTCTTGTATTATAGGGGTGTAATATTCCAGAGTATGAGTGTTGTCTGTTTGTGCATGTGTATAAACAGAGGCCTCATTCCGTCAGAAGGTGAATCTCTGCGGGGGGTAAACCAGAGTTCGGCCTCATTAGTGAGAAACCTACTCAACCCACAGGTCGCACGTGTGCAGTCCTTCTGTACAAGTGTGTATTAGTGTGTGTGTGTGCGTCTCCCTCACATGCTTGGAAATGTCCAACCCAGCTGTGTGCATGTGTTTGTGGCTATGGATCATGCTCTCTAATTGGAGACACAGCTCCCATTCTTCTGCGCTCACCTTCTCTGAGCAGCTGTATTTATGTTTACTGCTGTGACCCAGATACCGCCGCTACCCACTGGAAAGGGACAGTTCACCCAAAAACACAAAAAAGCTTAGTTTGCCTGGGAGCTCATTTTGAGTTGCTGACGGATATAGTTTTCAGCTCTGGTTCTATTCCAACTAGTGACAGGTATGATTCACAAATCCATTTTATCAGTACTTCATATGCATCTATTTACTTATCCCACGTCTTTTAGAAAATAGCTTCAAAGGTCACTAAATCACAAACACATGACAAATTACTCCCAAATACCACAGCTGATCCCTGGGGTTGACAACAGGATCTCTGTTAAGATTTAAGACTATTTAACACCGTGGCAGTTGCTCACACACAAATGGAATAAAAATAAATCTGGGCTCATCTAGGGTTTCAAATGTTATTGGCCCAGATGAATCAAATTTTGACACATAAAGACAGAGAATATTTGACACTGGGGGGAAAAATTATTCAGTGATTTTAATTTTTTTTTTTTTTACGTCTTTACCCATGTTTGTGAATGTACCTTTTTTGGGTCAGCCGGCCCCAGTGATGACCCATAAACAGTCATAAAAGTATGCCAAATTTGCTCCGGTTCTGGGGGCTTGGTAGCTGGACCGTCCTTGACCTTTAACCTCTGCGTTGGTAGGTTGCCAAGAGGATAAATATCTCCTCCTAGTAGTGACACTCAATCAGCAGTGTGTCTCCTTGTCTGTGTGGATGCGAGTGTGACTGTGAACAAGTCTGATACCCCACAGGGAGGGCATGTGAACTGCGCTCGCTTTCCCACAATGCCCTGTGTGCACAGAGGAGAGGTGGAGGCGAGGGGGGGCCAGTCAGACAGAACCGCTCTTTGCCTTTGGGATTGCCATGGAGACGGGGGCTCTTTTTATAGAGTTCCCTGGCTGCTCTCATTCTCTGACTGTTTACCATTCAGTTCATATGTTGGAGGCTAACGGAGCGCAATTTGGAGGAGGAACTGGGCTTTTTCCTTGTCTGACTACAGTACAGTGATGGTTTGTGTGTGGTCCTGCTGCGTAGCTGAGCAGACAGAGAAAGTCGCATTATCAGGGTTGTCAGTTCAGTCTATGTACAGTAACATTATGTACATGAGTGTAACATTCACTTTTTCCACCTTCTTCTGGTATTCCATGTCATTCTTGTGACTTTGCCGGGATCTTGTCCAGCTCCCTGGGAAAATGGAGCACTTGGCATCAAACGCACACAGTCATACACACTCAGTTGCTGTTGAGCACCAAGTGTGTCTGCCATCCTGGAGTTAAGGAAGTGCTGACAGAGAAAGAGGGAAAGATGGAAAGTGGTTCTCCTTTTAAAAATACCCTATGCCAGGATGCCAGTCTTCCAGTCAGACTTATGCTCACACACTCGGAACAGATTCATGGCCTGCTCACACGTGGGTGTGTTCTTCCTCCTCTTTACTCACATTTTTTGGCTTGTTTCAAGGAGACACACCCACTTTGCTTTGTAGGACAGGACACACTCTAAAAAAGAGAGAGCGAGAGGGAGAGGGCTATGTCACCGACTGGATGTAGAGAGAGAGAGAGAGAGTCAGGAACTACACAGAGGGTAGAGGATGGGGTAAGACTGGACTAAGTACCAGCAGAAGAGAAGAAACTCATTCCTCTGATGAAACGGGCAGTGTCATTGTGGTGGATTCTAAGGAAAAGGAAGGATTTGCTCTGAAATATTAGTCAGGAGGGAAAAGGGGAGGAGAGTAGGGAAGAGGACAGAGGCTAAAGCCCTCACCTACACGCACCATGCCACAGGAGAGGGTGAGTAGAACACTTATTTTTGTGTGTTTATATAATGCCGATCAGATGCCAGTGATGTTTCTGTGTCTACTGGCTGTGTAGATATGGAAGTGTATGTGTATGAGTGGTCACGACTGCTCCGTACCTACCCTGGTTTGTTTACCTGTTTGAATACTTTCCCATTTGAGTGGTGGGTGGTAACAGGAGCCGCTGGGTTCTGACCCTCTCCTCCTCCTACTGTAAACAGTTGCATTAAGTAATGCCTGGCTGTCACAGAGCAAAACAGCAGATAAAAACACAAAGTGGCTGTCATTCAGACAGAGGTGAAGAGGAAAAGTGAAAGGCTGGGAGTACTGATGAGTAGCCATATGTCAGAAGGGAGCGGAACATCCTCCCGTGTTTTTTTTTTTTTTTTTAACTTGGAATTGAGTTGTAGTTTTTAAGACAGGAGGCAGTGGGGAAAGCTGACGGCACTTAAATGGATTTTAACATGTATTTAGAATACAGACTTGGTAACCTTGTAGGTAAACATCAGGTATTTACTGTTGAGGTCAAACATCATGTCCAGTAAACCCCAGAAAGGCCACTTTTTTTACTGTGTAATTCAGATATTTGTATGGCTGATGAAGGATTAGTGCAAAAGTATTTACTGTCCTTAGATAAGGAGTGTGTTTTTTAATGACATCTGACAAGCTGAACTTACCAATGTGTACTTTCCAACTGTCTTTAATCTCTGCTCAAGCTTTTGGTTTTACTGTTTTAGAGATTACTATTAATAGTAGCTAACTGTCATATAGTGTAATGTTCTTGCATGATAAAGAAAAAGGTCATATTAGATTCTGTATATTAGTTTGATAGATTTTATATGAACACTG
The DNA here is from genome assembly GCA_029822895.1 of Maxillicosta whitleyi. NCBI lineage: Eukaryota > Metazoa > Chordata > Actinopteri > Perciformes > Neosebastidae > Maxillicosta > Maxillicosta whitleyi. Next base: position 8,231 of record JAPSES010077803.1, on the reverse strand, counting down.
TGGAGGCTGAAACCACTTATTTCCTGTAGAGTCATAGTTTGACAGTCAGAACAGTGTTGTGACAATTATTTGGTTATTAACTTAGCACCTTCTTAACAGAGGTAGAATAGTTGGCACCCAGACACATAAAGTGTTGCAATTGCATATGAATACTTTAACATGTATGTAGAGGAAATATAGTGACTATTTTGTTGGAAAAGTTGTTCTCTCAACAGTGTAGTTTTTGTTTTTTAACGTTAGCATTGCATTAGTGGTCATCAAAGGGACTGCAGCTTCAGGCAGATCTGCAGTTAATTGCCCTGCCCCCTGAAGGACAGGCATGGGGTACTGCTTTTGGTTCGGTTTGTTTGTTTGTTAGCACTCTAACAGCAATACTATAGGGTGAATTAATACCAAATTATATTTATACATTGCCAGTGACTCAGAATAGATCTATCTACATTTTGGAAAAAGTAGGTCAAAGGTCAAATTTTTTATGAATAAAAAAAAAAAGATCTTTTTTGTTTCTCTTATGGACTTATATGGGTGAAATTTCAAATGTCTATAAAAACATCAACTTTGTTTCAATTTACTTCAAACTTGTCACATATATAGAAACAACTGCTACGCTGACATCACCACACACTTAGACATGATGGCATCAGCTGGATCAATGCCAAAACAAACTAAAATATGCGGGACAGGCAGGGTTTGCTGTGGCTGGCACCACTTATTTTTCATTATATCCTGAGCTGACCATTAAATCGGTCTTGTACATCTGTCTCCTGACATTGTAGGTTTTTCTCCTGTTACATTTTTACTCCGTAGCAGCAGGTGTATGATTTAAAAATCTTACCATATTAACTGGCATGATTTATTTATAGTGACTTTGTCTGTAACTCCTTCCTCCAGTGACTACGTATGTTTACACTATTTTGTTGCTGATGATTCAGTTGTTCATCATCAGTGATTATTTCATGTCTTGAATGAAAGGGGATAACATAGAAAATTTTATAGAGACAATGATTTTTGTCCTTTTCAGTTGAAACCCTATCGGGGTATTTCCTTTTGGTGACTGATTCAGTTCAGTGCTTGTCGTCTGATCTCAGTTTCTTTGTCTCTACCTGCTCAGCTTTTCCAAGGAAAGACATCAATGCAAAAAACATTATGTCATCACTTCCAGCTAAATGTGACCCCTGTCCATTAACAGGTGTAAAAGTAGTGCCCTTATGCTGGAACCAGAGTTGTGATGCACTCCTGTCTTGCGTCATTTCCTACCAGAGTGGGAGCTGGCAGCAGCCACGCCAAGCACTTTGTTTGAGTTGGAAGTTGTGGCAGAGGGCCTGTGTCACAGTGGGGTGTGTTTATGTGCCGTGGCGGCCGTTAACATGCTGTGAGAGAAGCTCTGACTCTGCAACTCTCAGTGAAAGTCCAAATGCAACTGAGGAGGAATAGCTGTGATCGCATCCTGTAGTTTGATCTGTGTGTGTGTGTGTGTGTGTGTGTGTGTGTGGTCATAGTTAGGGCTTTGATCAAAATGTCTGAGTTATTGCTGAGGTCATTGGAAGAACAGTGTTGTAGATTCTTGTAATGATAATGTAAAACAACCATGTAATGTATGTTCAAACCAGTCGGGCAGGGCTGCGACTGGGGAGTGGCCTCAGGTGTCAAAGGTCAGGAACAGGACTCTTTCAGGTCTCACAACATCTTAATCTTATTGAATCATGCTGAACAACAGCACAAACTATGGTATTACTTAGATGATGTGATACTCTGACTGAATAATATGAAATACATACAGAGAAATACATTTTTCTGTAACATTGTAATTGATTTTTTTTAAAAGCAAGTTATACCATTTTATTATTAAAGTGAAAGGCTTTGTCCTCTGTGCACAAATAACACACATCATTTTTGTTTTTAAAAGTGTTGTACATTATTCATGTTGTTGTTTGATGGACTACCTGCACAAGAACTTTTTATGCCACGTCATTGTGACATTTAATGATGTGTGAATGAACCATTTGATTTACACAGCAGTACTTTAAGTTAAAAATGACTGTTTAGCAAAACTATTTAACATATTTAACAAGTACTATGTTATAATAAACTTAGTAAAATCTGATCAGATGGTTAATTTACTGTTCAGGTTTATATTTGGCAGAAGCTGCTTTCCTTTCCAGAGGCTTGATGGGAAATGTAGTGCACCATTCAGTTCTTTAACTCTGTTTTTGTTCATGTTAACTGTCCAGTCAATAATTATTTAGTAAAATATGAGAGTATGGTCTTGGTGAAAGTGGCCTGCCTGTCATGACCTCCCTGTGTGCCTATCATTCCACCATCACTGCTTTGCAACCATTGTTGTCTACAGAGTTCACAGCATGACGTGGGTTAGTAAACCCATAGTTCCTGTTTCCTTGCAAGAAGAGAAGGTCTTTTGTTTTACTGACACACCCTCGCATCTTAAATTAGACTCAGAGCCATGACGTTTGACATGACTCCTGATTTATCATTATACTGCTATTTAAGGCATGGCATTAGAAAGTGAAATCAACATCTCAGTGCATGATACTGGTGTGTCAGTCTAAACTACATGTGAATGTATCTGGACATGTGACTGTAAAATGTGACTCAACAACACAAGTACAGTGGGGCTGTCACTGGCATCACACCCACAGTAGTTTCTCATTATTGCTGTATTGTTTGGTCTGTTTTATTAAAGTGTAGTTATTACTGGTAAAGGTCACGGTAATTTTTCCAAGTTTCAGAATAAGTCATGCAAGTGTTAAAGTGAATGTTTGTTGGTTTAATTTGCTGTGTTGTCTTTGTCTTGTCAATAAAAACTAATATATATATATATATATATATATTTTTTAATAAATGTAAGAATGTATATTGAAGTATCAGGATCCCACCCGAAAACCACTTAATAGAAAAAGGCCTTAAAACTAGACCAACAACGTTCAGTTTCACACTTCAAGTGCTGCCATTCTTACATATTTTCATGTACTTAATTAGATCCTGAAGCAACAACTTATACACAGTATGAGTGATTGATCATAGAGCAAATTCATCATACTATTGCATTAATTATTGTACATGTTATAACTTGGACTGAAGTTGTCACACTCAGCTGTTTGAAACATAAACAATGTAGTAAAGCATTGAACTAATTTACCATCTTATGTCCACACCGTTTGTCTGGGATTAGACTCAGACCTGTTGCCTGTGGTGTTACAGGAAGTTCATTTTAGGCATTGTTTAATTAAGACACACCTGAACTGAAACGGCCTACTTTAACCTTCAAGCAGATTTTAAGACCTTGCATGTTTTAGACATTAAATCCTCATCGTCATTTCAGTTTGTAGCAGACCACAGTGGCGTGCATGAGGCCACATGATGCTTAGAGTGAGATCAGGGAAGTGCCTCTATTTTAAGTACTATCAATTACTGACAGATGGATTACTCATGAAACTGAGTTTATATTTACTCTGTTATTTTCATCTTATAATAAATAGAGTTGTCTGTTTTTTACTTCTGTATGTATGATGTGCATTAGAAAGAAGATTTTTTAAAAAGGATTAAAAACAAGGGACATTAAAACAACATTTTTTTTTTACAAATTCTATGCAGGGCTCTGCTGTTTGAGATTGGAAAGCTTTAAAGTTGAGTTTTTCTTAGATCTTTGGATCATCATATTACATCTTGGTCTCAAACATCCCTGCCAGGCTGTCAATGTTAATGACTAATAAATAAGTGCAGGTGCAGGTCCTTTCTGTCTTCTGAAGTGAAGGTCCCTGGAAGAGAAGAGTGCACGTGTTATTACAGCCTTATTGGTACCATCTCCTCCCAGTGATCCAGTATTATAACCTGCTATCATTAGAATGACAGATTTTTACTTTGACACGCATGGCACCCAGTGGTTATTGATTTTTTTTTTTTTTTCCTGGAGGGAAATGGCCTGGGAATGTTCTGCTCCTGTTGAACCATTGATTCTTACAAGGCAGAGAGAGTTGACACTGGGGCTCATGAGAGTCCTTAGCTGTTACTGAACAAACGCTGCTCAGCTTCAATGGAAACCTGCACTTCTGTGGAGAGTAAAGGACAGTGAGGAAGAGATATAAGAGATTATGTATTCATGCCACAGGACACTGGGATGCTCTCTGTGCAGACATGTTTCACCAGATACCTTTGGTATCATCTATAAAGGCCCTGATCTGAAACTAAAGAAGCTGTGTGGACATTTTTTTTTTTTTTGTTCATAGTCACAACTTCAGAATATATTTTAGAAAAGAAGAGTTTAAACCATTTCAGTCCACCTGAAACACTACGTGGCCTATATTAACAACTCTGAGCTAGAAAAAGCCATGAACATAAGATCAGTTTGTACCTACTGTTACGTGTTCACTTGTGCATTTATTAACCAAACCCATTTATTACCCCATTGGTTTGTTTCATTGTTTAACACTCTAGCAACAAAACTATTGGTTGAATTCATACCAAATTGTGTTTATAGATAACCAGTGACCTAGAATAGATGTGATTACACTTTTTATAATTTTTAAAAAATCTTTTTATTTCCCTTTTTTTTTTTTTTTACTTATAATGGGAAAAAGTTTAAATGACTCTAACAGCAAAACTATTAGTTAAATTCATACCAAATTAGGTTTCTAGGTTGCCAGTGACCCAGAATAGATGTGATTACATTTTGGAAAAAGTAGATCAAAGTTCTTTTTTTTTCTTATCAATTTTTAAAATCTTTTCTTCTCCCATTTTCTTGTGATGGCAGAATGTCCATAAAAATATCAACTACATTGCCAGTGACTCAGAATAAATCTATCTACATTTTGGGAAAAGTAGGTCAAAGGTCAAATTTTTTATGAATTAAAAAAAATCTTTTTTGTTTCTCTTATGGACTTATAATGGGTGAAATTTCAAATGTCTATAAAAACATCAACTTTGTTTCAATTTACTTCAAACTTGGCACATATACATAGAGACATTTGACATCAGCACATGCATAGACATGATGACATCAGCTGGATCGATGCATAAATAAGCTACAATATATGTGAGGGGTGGGGTTTGTTTTGCTTGGCACCACTTGTTTCTTAGTGTATATGACAACTGGATGATGACTGAATCTGGCCCTTTATTGCACAAATGTTCAGTTTATGACAAATTGCAAATTGCTCACTTGTTTTTGGTCCTGGTGTGGCATTATCAACAAGCCAGGGATTTATCCCTGATTTGTCCCTGAAAACTGTTGCCTCATGCTGCTGGAAACACAACTGGTGAAAACAACAACAGTGAGAGTGAACCAAAACACTATAGTGCACATACAACCCACACAATATGAATTTGAAAATCTGATAAATCTGATGTATTTTTTTATTTGGGTCTTTGTACTTGGAGGCTGAAAATCATCATGATCAAAGGAAAACACAGGAAATTGCAAAGGGACAAAAAAAATTACCTCATACATGAAACACTTTATTAAGTAATGCAATAAACTCAGGCCAGTCTTGGCAGTTTGGGCAGATGCACATATGCAGCTGTTTTAGTTTGAACAAATAACCCAATAATGACAACTAATCTATCCCACTTTACTCCAGTGACAACTTGACAGAAACTTCCATATCTGATTGATTTAGTAAAATTCAGTAAGTTGATCATGAGGAGTGTAATTACAACAGAGCAAACTAAAATCAGCCCTCTGATGTAGCACACACACATACACAACACAATTCACACATCAGTTTCTCTATAAAAGAGTCATTTAATGCTGAACTGTTGCCAACTCCTTTTGAAAGAGGACTCTTCATTTGCACACAGACTGTTTACGTGCTTGCTACCAGACCTTGATGTGAATCTTTCACTCATATTCAATTCGCCTACACTTTCAACTAAACCACCCACATGTCGATAGTACAATCAGATGTCACAGCAACCCTCTGAATGAAATGGGGCTAAGATTTGGCCTCAGACAAACAGATTTTGCAAAGTCATAGCTGTGTTGTGTCAGCAGACAGGAGATTCCAGGAACATAACTGTTCTTACCGTAATAACGCCACTCATTTTGGAAATTTGTCTTGACACAAAGCCAAGAAGGAAGCAGCGGGGCAGTTGAAGATTTAAAAGTTGGCTTGTGGTTAGAGCTTATGCTGACTAACTTGTGTGTGTGTTTAGTGTAGTCTAATGCATTCATCATGTTGCTACTCCTGCCGCTGCATGTCTTCTCTGTGAAGAGGCCAGAATGTTTGTGTTACGTGACGAGATGCTTTTGGCACCAGTGAAAGCTGCTCTTTGTAATCCAAGTACGGGTGTGCATGTGTTGTGACTCACTGCTTTGTAGATCTTAGGAAAAGCATGTCAGACTTAAAAACAACTGCAGTATAATCCAGAACAGTCGCAGGGTTATCGTATGTGGAGTGTACGTGTTAAGTGGTTTTTTTGGTAGGTGGAAATTAGTGGGTGGTGTTTTTGGTCAAAATGAAAAAAAATTGTAAAATATCTCAATTACTGTAAGTGGGTGATGTGTCAGGATTGTGTCATGACTCATTTCCCTTTTGCCCCCCCCCATGCTGTCTCTTAAACCCAAGACGCAGAAGGCTGAAGCTTCGAGCCCCATATCAGCCCATACTACGCACTGAATGAGTCAGCCTGTTGTCATGACAACCCAACCTTACCTGCAGGGTCACCCCATATCACATCATCTCATCCATCCATCCATCTGATATAAGTCCTGACCTCCAGCTTTTGCCATCCCCCTCCTTCGCTCTCTCTTCCTGAATTACTGGCATCACACATCCACACTGAATACCAAAACTTCCCCTTCACCTTTAATGCCTGTTTTCCAGTGAAATTCAGATCCACAACAAGGTTCTATTTTTACCCCAGCATCAAATTGGCCTGTTAAGATTGTTTATCTGTGTCGAGGGAGGAAGACCTGTCATCCAGGGCAGCCGGCTGCTGTGGTACTGAGAGCGGGCCGGAGTTGTGATCTGTTCCCGGAACTGAGTCCAAACAAAGCCAGATGTTTGAAATTCTCAAGAAGGAGAAGTTTTGTTTTGTTCTTTCTCTTTTCCAGGCTGGAAAATAGGGTGAGGAGGATTACGTCAGACTTGTTTGTGTGCTAAAAATGAAAGGACTGTCTGGTTTTACCCTGTTTTAGGGCAAATATTATGCGACCATTCACCCTTTACTTGTAGTTGAGGCAGTTGTCTGATTCATTAAGTACATAATGCTTTGATGATCGATCATTAGAATGAGCATCATTATCTTTGCTAAAGTTCACGGTCCTTTAACCGTGTTTTTATAAAGGTTTCAGTGTCCACCTTTAGCTTCAAACTTGACGAAACATCCTGTTCAGCAACCTTACAGCACATTACATAGAAGGTGATGAGACTATAATAAAAAAATAATCTATCATTTTCATCATCATCATAATATTAATAATGATAACATTTTAGCTCATTTTCCTTGTGACTTTCTTGTGGTTCCTCTCTCAGACCTGAAGTCTTCATTTGTCTTAGTTTTTAATCCTGATTTTATCGTACCAGAGTTAAGTGTTTCCATATCAGTGCCGCTTTACTTTAATCTCTGCCTCCTGTCAATCAGCTGACATCTACAGAAAAAAATGAAAGTCACCCCATGGAAATGATCCATAAAAAATATAGAGCGTTCCACAATTGATTGTTGCATGTATGTCATCTTCTCTGGTGTGTCGTCGTTTGTCATGGCAGCAGGTAATTACAAGCTATATAGATTTTTTTTAATTTTTTTTATTCAAGATCATGTTATTGAGGTTAAACATATAGTGATTATTCATTCATAATCACATTCTGGTAAGTACAATATCAACAGATTATACATGGAGATTGAAGAATAGAAGAAACAAACACATATGTTGAAAGCATACGTGGACATTTTCCAAAGAATGAATGATACACACATAGATATAAACGCAAATAGAAAACTGATCTGAGAAACAAAACAAATAGAACCACAAATACAAAATAATACTACTAATAAACTTCAATAAAATTATCCCTTCCCTTTCACTGCCACTGAAATCCCATAGTACTAATAGCTACATATGGGCGTAGTTTACAGTATGGACGGTAGGGACATGTCCGTACCACTTTCGAGATGACCTTAAATGGTCCCCACCACTTTTTTTTACAAATCACGCTAGACCTTTTTATTTGAGTATTTTCCATAGGGTATTACTATTTTCCCAGTATTTTCCC
>JAPSES010077796.1:0-28270 GCA_029822895.1 Maxillicosta whitleyi | reverse complement strand
GCCCCACGGCTGTGGTTTATAAGCACTTTACCGAGACAGGTTTCATTTTGAATTTACTACCTTATGCGTCACTTTAACATGATGAAATGGCTGGACCACAGTGGAGAGAAGTTTAGTTGCTCAGTGCTTTAGTGCTCAGCCTGATTGTATAAAGTCTGTGCCTTCATTACTGTTAGGTTATGTTCACACTGCAGGTCCAAATCTGACTTTTCTCATATCCCAATCTGCTTTTTTTTAATGATGCTGAACAGCACAAATCAGATTTTTTTTCCCTACTCAGTCCAAAACCACATCATATATGGCCCTAAATCAGATACATATCTGATATTTTGCAATGTGACTTCAGTTCATTTAATTTTATTTCCAATTTTTTTTTTTTTTTTTTTATCTTTGAATTATGACAGACATCATAATTCTGCTCTGGAGGAGGCGGGACCCAACGACATCCACATTTGCTTCCATAAACACACACTTCAAGGCTATAAATGACAGTTGCATTTAAATTATAATGTGAACATCTGCACAAATAAATCACATTTAAACAAAAACTCTGAAATGCACATTAAGACCTGCAGTGTGAACATAGCCTTACATGTATCTATTAATCATGATGTTGTATTTGAGTGAAGGGAGCTCAAAAAGCAAACAAAAAAGTCAAAGTAACCAAATGTGTGTTTTGATATTGTACACAGCTTTGACAATCCCTAAGCTTTAAGCTGCAGGACAGTGAAATGAATCATTAGAATGATGTCCAACTCTGTCAAAACGTCAATAAAACCAAACCCATATGTTGCACAACGGATGAAATCGGTGTCAGATTTGTGGTCCCTGGTGTCACAGCCTGTGCAGACACGTCCTAAAACATCTCTGATTCATCACAGTGACAGAAGGAGGCGGTAAAAGGAGCGGCGGCCTTCGGAAACTCGCTCCGACTGAGGCTTGTCGTGAAGTGGAGAATGTGCTGCGAGGCTCAGGCTTGTGCCAGGCTGACGTCCTAATGCGATCCACATGTGGAATGTGATCTGCAGGCCCACAGCTCAGTGCTCTGCCTTGAACACTTGCTTCATTTTCCTCTTTCCTGTCTCAACAATAATCTGCTGAACAGTCACTTGCTGTTATGACGTTGAAATATCGGACAGCTCAGGATATTTATGTCTGTGGGTGAAAAAGACGTTTAAATGATATCTGACTCCAGCAAAAGAAATCACATCCACTGGTTAAATGAGCTGACGTGTGTTAAACTTTAAAGACCAAACACATCTGATAATTTCAAAGGTTCAAACATTAATCATACTAATACATTTTAACCCATAAGAACCCAGTGTGACATTTGTGGCAGTTCCCAAATGAATATTTCACTATATTTATTTATTTATTTGTATGGAATACAAAGTATGAAAGTGAAATAAATAAATAAAAAAAACCACTGTGCAGGAGAAGAGGATTAAATTCTAATTAATTATGATAAATCACTTAAGAAAAGTTAAAAGTAGTGAAAATATCATTTGGAAATCGCCACAAGTAAAGTTCTAGATCTTTAACAGTTAAATAGTTTACAGTCAAATCTACATCTACACATGAAGAGCTCTTTTCCAAAACGCTATAAAAGCCATTTGATTAAAAATGTTTATTTTTTTTTTACAATCTGATTTTAAGATAACATCAGAAAAATTTGATTTAGGTTAATGTTATCTGCTAACAGTTTTAAACATTATAACATAGGTTTCAGTGATATTGACTGAGAAAGACAATAAAAACACTTAATTTTTGAAAATGGATATAATAGCGTTTTGGAAAAGAGCTCTTCATATATTCAATGACTGTCAACTGGTCCAAACATGGGGACTGGTTTCCCCTGGTTACCAAGTCATAAGGTAGTTTTATACAAACAAATGTATTTTGTCCAAAACAGACAGACACCAATGCTTTTTCCAGTTAAAATACACAAGTTTTTGACTGTTTTATAGCACATTCTTGTAATAAAGTGAATGGCAGTCTTAAGTATAATTCTCATAGCTGAATAAATGTGTTGTACACATGAAGGTGGTGACAAAAGGAATTTTTACCAAATATTTATCAAAGAGTTTGAAATCAGTGACTGTTTTGAGTTGCGTGTGCAATTATAAGACAAAGTTCAGTCCCTGTTCTGTTGTCATTGTTCTTTAAACTGTATTTGACACATTCTGTGCTTCAGTGTCAATGACATGACCATTAAAACAACCATTTTACTGTATGACATTTGCAGATAGAACTGGTCTAAAAGGAAAATACCTCCAAAATAAAAGTAGCGAACCTTAATTTTAAGTCAAAACACTGATTGGCTGCAGCTTCCAAAATAAAATCTTGGGTTAGAATATGAAATTCCATGAATTAAGGAGTTTTAGTCAAAAGGAATGTTTGTATCAGAGCTTCCAGATCACCTTCAAATCTTTGAACATTACATTCATTTTAGTGGTTTTCTAAACTGGAACATTTATAAACCTACTGTAGAAATGCACATGAACCAATATATGTGTAATAACTTTATCAAAAAGACTGAAAACAGAACTTTATTTTCCAATTCTTCTTATTAAAGTATGTAATATCTAGCCCTTTTAATCTCTCCTGCAGATAAATAAATTCTAGACCAGTGTAAAGTCCTGTATCTACATCTGCAGATTTTTATTTGACAACATCTTCACTCCAGGACCAGCTGAGTCTTAACCGACCTTCATCAGAGCTCCGTCTGTTGTGACTCAGTTGAAATAAGATGACAACGTTGATCCAGATTCATCATTTAGCTGCCAACTTCAACTTTAATACAAGACTTTATTAATTGCATATTTCAAAACAGGGTCAACACACCAATGGTATAAATTCCACACAAATACTGTTTTTGACACATTTCCAAGATGCAACGTGTCAGACATGTACAAGTAAAGCTTCTTATGGTTCAACTCTTTGTAAAGACCCCAGGTTTAAAGCTGCATTAGGGGAGTCACTAAGGGGCGATTACACAACAGACTCAACAACATGCACAAATGACTGGAATTGGTCCCTTGGTCAAACAAACACACAGAAATGTCAAAGTAGAAAAAACATTGGAGGCAATTTTAACTGTGAACTAAATGTAAAAAGTAGTAACCATGCCCATAGGTGCTCTGGACCAGAGGAGCCTGAATATAAGGTTTTTTTTAAATTTATTTATTTTTAATCTGACTCAGTTATGTTTTTGGTGTAGGTGACTGACTCTTCTGAGCAGTAATGCAGAAATCCCAGACGTGCAAAACTGTCCACTCCACAGGGCTGCATCTGCATGTGTTCAGGCCTGTGTGTTTACTGCATGAGTGTGAGCGCCGAGCTTCAGCAAAGAAAAGCCTCTGACAACTACAAGTGACAAAAATAGTGAACACATAGAAGTCCTGAGATTTCCTATTTCCTATCCACAATATCCGCAGTGAAAGGCAAACAACTCTACTAATTAAGTGCTTCTGTGCAACAATCCTTTATTTCAGTCTGTAGAATCTCCAAACGAGTGTCCGAGCAGATCCGATCCTGAGGAGCTGAGGCCCGGCTGTCGGGCTCAGACATGGCTCTTCATTCCAACTCCAAAGACAGGAGGGTCTGCTTCCTGGAAGCAGGGGCCCGTCGTTATCTGGGTGAGACCGGGGGGCTGGAGAAGAAGGCCGAGTTGCGAGGGGACTGGAGGCTGAAGGAGTGGGAGGGGGACGTGGAGGTGGGAGACACTTTGCGTGGACTGCTCAGGTCTCCGTTGTGGAGCTTCCACAGCAGCTCCTCGTTCTCCATGGACAGACGTTTGTTCACTTTGGATTCCTTCTGCAGAGATTCCTGCAGCACAGCCTGTTCTGTGGACAGCTGCCTGTGGAGCATCAAAACAACACACAGTCATCCACATGGACACGGTAGGATCGTAGATGGCCCCAAATACATCAAAAAGTACTGTGATCACAGTTAGAGAAACTTGGTGATATGATGTAAAAAGTACTGGAATTAGAAAATCTAATATAGAATACATTAGATTAAAATATATGTAAGATGAAACTCAGATCTGAAATTTAAATAAGAAAACAATGACAAACTGAAAGTGATACCGACCCACACTGAACATACTTAGTTCATTATTATGTACATTTCCACAGAATAAAGTCCTCTAATGCAACAGTCATATCTTAAACACCGTTCAGAACCCAAAGACTTAAGACTCAACAATAAAATACAAACACTTAAACTAAGAACTAAAGTAAGAGTTGAAGTCATTGTTATTGAAACATTCAACAATTACACAGAAGAAAGTGTTTACAGTAAATTAGAATAAACATTAGAAAATGGAGACACGTCTGCTGCAGGAAGTGGTCAAATAAAAAGTGTAAAGGAGGATAAAAGCTTGATCTGGGCAGATGATGTAAATAAAGTCGCATTATTTGAGAATCAGTGGAAAATACAAAACATGCTGATGAGTCATTAAAGTGTGACAGATGATGGGTTGTGTATCACCGAGGTGTGTTTGTGTAGCGCGCTGTCTGTGCTCATAATTTAGACCACAGCGCTGCAGCTTTTTATAGATGCACGTTTTCAACAGACTCTGGCAAGTTCCATTTACAAGGCAGGTCGTATTATGAGGCCCTTTAGGATGGCACTTGGGGATAAAAATTCTTTATTTGAAAAAAATTAAACATTAAATACTGTTTCAAATACAAAAATATGAGCTTTTTAAGAATAAGTTACATATTTTTGTGCAAGGCAAAATTCAAATTGCAATATTGTCAAAATAAGTTAAATTATTATGTTAAATTGAGATGATGTTCCTTGTAGATCACATTTCGACAGCTGAAAAAACAAACATCTACTTTGTTGGAGGTCAGAAGGATCAAAACTCTTGCCCAACTTTGTTTCTTCATATGTTCAACACCATCTCGCTGATTTCTTTCCTTTCATTACATAATATTAAAGATCAGATCCCAGCTACACGGTACACTTAACAGACATGAAGAGTCTGAACAGAGACAGGTGGTAAGACTCTTCACAATCTGGTTTTCATCAAACCACTGGACGCGGTGAACTCTTACCTTGACAGAGCAGCGTGTCTTTCCATGCGGGCTTTGAGATCCTCATTCTCCTGCTGGACCTTCCTAAGGCTCTCGTCCAGCTTAACATTTTTCTCCGTCTGGAACCCCAGAGTAAACATGATGAATGATGGCTTCTATTGTGTGTTTGTATCCAGTAACTGTTAGAATCAGGTCTCACCAGTTTGTCTATCTCCATCAGCTTCTTCTCCTGCTGATGCAGCTGTTTGTTTTTGATATCCAGCACAACTTTGAGGCTTTCCAGCTCCTGCTCCAGATACACCGTGTGGGAGTCCTTCTGCTGGAGAAAGAAGGGGTGCCAAGACGTTGAGGGATGGTTAAGACTCCAGAATCCAGCACATGAATACAGCAGTGTCAGGTGGTCATAAATCCAACAACACAACAGAGGGCGCTGTAAGTCCCTTATAGATGAATTCACTGCACTGTGCTCTGAGGGACTATGAAACTGACAGTGTTTAGATATTAGACACAATCATATAAAAAGAAGAAATGTGTGTTTTCACCAGTGCTGCTCTATTAAATACACACACTTAATAAATAATACTGCTTTATTTCTAATGGTGGTGTTATTATTTACAGTGTCTATGAATAGCAGATGCAGAGTACCACGGTAATATGAGGTAGTTACTTTAATTACTCTGCTGTGCCAGGATAGACTGCTGAGCACGGAGAGTCATCACTTAACACTGATGACTAACGGCAGCCTCACTCTGGCACAAAACTCTAGGAAATTTAAATCTACATTCTGTGCAGGGCGGGTGGCACCGCTATGGTCCACTCAGACGGAGCACACACTCATGGTTGGCTTTTCTTAGTAAACATGTAACCAGTTTATCTGTCTGGTAATCTGTGTGTCCATGGTGTTTCACCTCTTCTGCTTCAAGGCGAACAGCAGTAGTGTCATGAGGTGTTTGTGAAGTGGAGCTCTACTATAAACAGCACACAGATAAGAGTACCTGACTCTTTTCAGCCAGCTCCTTCCTTCTGTCCTCTGCTGTTAGCTTCTCAATTAGGGCATTATTCTCCACAGTCAGCTCTTCAATCTTTCCCTGCCGATATATGTGGCACAAGAGTGTTACAAAACAACATACACACTTGGTAATACCTTATTATGTCAAGATAAAGGCTATGCTTTAAATAAAAATTAAAAACAAACACCAAAAAGTAAAGCTTACAGATAAAGCTGCTTCTGCATTTTTCAAAGATTTGTCCAGAGAATCCAGCTCCTCAGTGTGGACTTTCCTGAGCTCTGGAGGGTTCAAATGTGTTATATAGCATTTAAACATTTCAATATCAAACTTTATTTGAGCCACAGATGTCAGGACTGATCACAGAATGAACTGTTCACTCACCTTCCAGTGACTGATCATATTGCTGTTTTACACACTGCAGCTGTTCAGCATGGCTGTTCTCTAGGTCCAGCTTCATGGCATCATGATTAGCTTTAAGCTCTCCCATCTTTAAAAAAAGAGAAAAAAAGTGGGTTAATTATTATTAAATTAACGAAGCGGTGAAACTAGCATTCAAACAAATATTAACATTTTAGTAGTGTTTGGCATGTTGGAGTATGAATAAACATTGACAGATCACCCAACCCTCTGTTTGTGTCTGAGTGTTTACAGAGAAAAACATTCTGTTAAATGGACTGAATTATTAAATAAACACAGTGGCTGCAGTAAATCTACCTGCTCAAAATAAAAGGTGGACTGTGGACAGACCTGCTGTTGCATGAGACTCTTGCACTTGTCAGCCTCCTCCTGGTAGGTTTGGTGGACCTTGTCCCACTCCGCCTGGTAGAAGGCCTGTAGTCTGTGCTCCAGCTCAACCAGGTCATTCTGATGCTGCTCCTGGAGGTTCTGCAGTGCATCTTCCAGAGCAAAGCGCAGCTCTTCTTTTTCCTTCTCCAGACGTGCGGAGGAAGTAGCTGAATTCTCTGTAGAAAAAAAAAACAAAGGATTTAACACCATGCTCAAGGACTCTAAACACATCTAATACCACACATCTATTTATCAAAAATTGTGTTTGGAAATGTTTGTGCAAGATAAGAACTTCTGTTTATAAAATCCTTCTTGGAGCAAATGTATGTCAAGGCTCTCCAAAGAGGAATGGAAAAGGAGGAGGGGCCTGTTACACTTGACTGTGTATGCCAACTTCACTGTAGTTATTTATGTGCAGATGAAAACAGTTTCTTTTCTGATTTCTACGGATTCATTCAAAACATCTTCAAATTGGAATCATGGGTTAAACATTTTCACCTCTTTCAACAGCTGACAGTTATTAACTTGTGCAACTGAGTCTTTTTGTTCTTGTTCAGTCCACCACTGCTACCATTTCCCAACAGTTTCTATCACTAAGTGTTTATATCTGCTGTGGAGTGGGTGACAGTGACAGGCTCCATAAGCTGTCTCCAGCAGAAGTGCCTGTGCACAGACACTACTGATACATAGCTGTTGAATCCACTATGGACTCATTATTATTCCCTAGAGAAATCAAAACAGCCTGTACTGTCGGTTTTAACAGCTTATTTCATGTTAAGGGACTCAAATGCAGTGTGACAACCAACACACTGAGACTAGATGATTTCATTAGCGAGATCAAACAATAATAAATCCAGATGTTGCTCTGAAATGCCATCATATTTGTGGCAGGTACAGGTCACATTCAGCACAACACACTTGATATGTCTGCTATCTGATATCTAATATAATAAGACACAGCCTTAAATTATAGACTAGTACAGTGTCATATCATCAGAAAGCAGTCATGAAAAGCTCTTCTTAGTATTTTTTATGCACGTCACATGTGTGTCCTATTAGATGTCCCATTAGAGCAACAAGCTGCATGTGTTGCCAGTAAACTTGTGCACACAACAGGACATAATACATCGAGTTACTTGTGATGAGAAAGTTCAAATGTTGGAAAGTTTCCTCAAACTGTTCCATGCCTGTGTTTGTTTGCATAGAGGTAATGTGTAGCCCAGGTGCTCTCTGGATCTAAATGAAGCTCCAGATTCTGTGTTTTGACCATGAAGGATTAATGCTGCACAGCATGAGCAAGAAGATTCACCTTACGTAGAGTGGAATGATGGCAGCAAAGGCAGGAACAGAGGCCAAAATAACATGGGGTCAATCTATCAGGCTTTGGCATATACAGCTTGAACAGAGCTCAGCATTCCGCAACCATGTGTAAAAGATCTGGTCATATGAGCCTTTCCAGTCTAAATCCACCCCCCAAAAACACCTCTTGGCTCATATATAAAAAACAGACAAACTTTATATTCCATGTAAATGTTCTGAGTAACAGTCAGTCGGATGAGGGGTCTTTAAGCTTCACACATAGTGCAGACGCTGACACACACATACAATTTATTTTAAGTCCAGATGAAATGATACCAAAGGGGTGTGGCCGTATCACAAGAGCGTCTGTGACTGGAAACTATCATTTATTGCAGTGTGCATGTGGTGTTGCCCCCCCCCCCCGACTCCTTACAGAATGGAATTACATCGGCAAATGGATGTCCGTCAGTCCTGGTCTCATCTACAGCCTGTCCGTCCATGGGAGCAGGTCTCTCCTTCACTGTGGTTCTCACCAAAGTTTCTCTGTTTCCCACTGTTTTTTGGAGTTTTTCTTTGGTGAGAAGGGTCTAAGAATGAGGGATGCCCAGGACACTGATCAATTTGCTTCACTGAGTGTTCAATAACTGTTTACTTGACTGTTCATTTTATCAATTCAATTCAATTCTGTAAAGCCCTGTGAGGTGACTTTGTGATATTGGGCTCTATAAATAAAACTGAAAATTTTAATTGAATTGTATGGAATCAAACTCACAGTGGAAGCAGGAAAAGGGCACAATGTGTGGATGAGGATGTTTTAAGAATACCTCTGGATGCATTTCACACAATAAACACAATTTTACATAACGCAAAGTCCATATGAGGTCAGTAACCATGCCTGAGGAGAAGAATGTGAAGGAGCAGATATAACAGTGCTCAATGTTAGACAGCAGTCATGTGCGAGTCCCGAGGCAGCGGCACGTCTAGGTACAAACATGGGAAAGGGGAGGAGCCACTACAGCCGACACTACAGCCACTTTAAGAAAGAGATGAAAGCTGGTGTGTAAAGTGAGGCTGTTCTGTGTGATAGCACTTAGAGTGGACATCAAGCAAGGGTTACAGCACTTAGTCTTCATAAGGCCTCAGGTGGTTTAACATTCCACCACTAGGATCTCTACTGTGGGAGGTCAGAGGCCAGCATGCTGCTCCCTGGGGAATGGGCTGACACCAGTCTACTAATACCATATCCTGTCAGATTTGATTTTCAGGACAGCAATTAACATGTGAAGGGAATAAGTGCTGTTTACAAATGGCATAAGAACCATGCTGAATATAGGGGCTGTAGTGTTTAGAACTGTCAGCTGTTCCACACAGTACAATACAATGACACAATATTTCATCTTGTAATGTAAACAAAACAACTGATTGACATACTGTACAAATGTGTTTTGCAAACATGAAACCCAGAGGTACTAATATCGGGCCATCCATCAGGATGTGTTCTTATGGTAACCTCTGAACAAAACTAATGTGAGACCAAGATGACCCAACGTACCCAGCTCTCCTCGTAGGTTGACCAGTTCCTGGGACAGCCTCCTGCACTGCCGGACAGATTCATCACGCTGGAGAAAAAAATAAACAGTCATCCACACGCTCAACTCAATGTTAATATTAGTGCACCCTTTAAAGTCTTATTTCTGCTTTAACTGAAAGCTTGAATGAGTAAACCAAAGATCACAGATAATCAGTCCATTAGTAAAGTATGGGAGCTCATTCTGAAGCAGAGGACAAGTAATTCATATAAGGAGATGGTGGCATGACACCATGTGATGAAGACTTCACACTTTAACTACCAATGGCAAACTTATCACCAACAATACATGTAACAGCTAATTTAATAAATGCAAAGAGAAGGAGATTAAAAGAAGAACCGACACTGAGCTCATGTTTTTAGGATAACAAAAGGTCTTAAATGACCATAACTTAGAGGATTTTCCTCCTTTGCACCCTTCTCTCTACTGCACAAGTGAGTCAGAGTCTAATTGAACAGTAGCTGCAGTGCTGCTGCTGAGTTTCAACTGATGCAATGATGACCTGAAAACTACAAGTCATTCAGTGTTGTCTTACTCTTAGTCTTAATAAGTTGAGTGATATAAAAATCCCTGACAAACAGAAATTATTGATAGAGCCTGTGTCCTTCGTAATTATTAAAACAAGACTAAATAAGCAACTCAAATACTAGCAGGCAAACATCGTTTTGTGATCATGCATCAATAACAAATACTCCTATTGTTCTTTAGACCAACCATAGACATATTTCTTACTGCAGAGAAGAACAATGTAAAAGGCAGTTACCCTCTCTGCAGTGTAGGGAGCACTAAGGCACGCTCTGCTGCCAGCACAGCCCATGATCCAGCCTCAGTCTGAGGCTTCGATGCTGGAGTGTCTCCCCCCACAGCTACGGAGACCCAGTACGCCAGGACAAACAGTGGTCCAGGTGGACACACCACCTCCACACACCACCTCTCCAACTGCTCTGACTACATCGGAGGCAGGACTGAAAAAGCCGCTCCAGTGTCTGTGTTAAAGTGACTGCAGAGTGCACTACCGTATTCCACCTAAAAAAAACAAAAAGGGGCTGGCCACACTACACTAAGGACAGCCCTCCCACCAATGAGGGGAGGTCACTTTAAGACAGCACTAAAGGCAGCCAGAGAGGAGCAAGCAGATAAATTGTAAAGCTCTGTCTGACATCAGGCTGATGGAGCAGGACTTGTGCTGTGCACTGACCTTCCCAGGGGATGCATGGACAGGCTTCATTACCACCATCCCCCACTACTTATCCAAACCTACATTAAATCATTGCCTCACCCCTGTTTTTCAACATGCTCTACATCTGTAGGTACATTCACTCCATTAAATGATATAATGCTATGACAGATTGAGTTTCCAGAGTCTGTGTGACTAAGAGAGTCTGTGCAATCAATATGTAAAATTAGGGGAAATCATGTGTCACTTGTTGACTAAGTACAGACTGCCTTAGAAATCAATCTTCCTGTGCTACAGAGAGAGAGAGAGCAAAACACACATTTTAACCAAATGTTATTTAATAAAAAGCATATTATATGGGTTACTGAGGACAGTCTGTCACTGTTTTATCTGTTCAGAAAAACTGGGATGTTTTTGATTTTGACTGCCAAGTAAATGAATATTTCCCTCCCTGAACACAGCTTTATTTTTTTGAATACATTCTTTATTTTTATTTTCTTTTTGTAATTGCAGCTGAAACCATGTACGGTATATCATACATTACAAATGCTGAGACATTAAATAAAACCTGCATCTCCACTCATTGTTGTTAATTTTATCTTCAGTTTCTCAGATGGTGAAGGTTATGCAAATATAAGGAACATGTAGCCTCGTACAAAGGGTATGAGTCTCCAGTGAACATAAAGGCGATACCACATCAGGTGTAGAGTAACATTTGGTGGTGGGTTAAGATCAATGAATAATTGCCACAGATCAAGTTTCTGTTTCCTGGAAATATTGTGAGAGAAGGTGATACTATATTTTTTTATGAGTCTGAAAAGGAGTTGTTTGAATTCCTTCACTTCATTTAACTTGTTTCTTAAAGAGAAGGTATAAAACACCAAACCAGTGATTACACTCTGGTTGGTAAGAAACAGCAGAGTGCCGTCTCTGCTTAGTGTTTGGCTGGTGTTTATAACCATATCAAGTCAACAACTGGGACGTTCTCACTTTAGCAAAGGTGTTGCCTATGACTCCGGCTATTAAGAGTCCAGATCCATTACTGTAGATTACATGAACTAACTGGGGTAAAAGATTTGTATTGTTTCTACAAATGTATTGTATACTGCAAGCATCTCCTTTGTAATCAGCTTCTGCAGGAGTGAGGGATCAAAATGGAGAAGTGGAAGCAGGCTCAGACAACTGTGTTTCCAGCCTAAAAGAACAAACACCATGTGTTGTGTAATACAATCAGTTTCACAACTGCCCCTAAAAAACAGAGCCATGAGTCAAACGTCAGTGACTGGTGATCATACACAGCTGCCATACATTAACAGCTGATCACATATGAGCCAACAATTGCTCATAATGCTACATGAGTCTAATCACCAAAGATGACTTCTACTCAGTATCCATTGTGGTACATTTCAAAATGCTCGCTCAGAATTTATTATCTCAAGACTGTTCTGTGGAAATACGCTCCCAACCACTGGATCCTAAATATTAGAAATGAGCCATCAATTTTCAACTAGCAGAAATGTTCCCAAGATGGAACAGTGGAGTGTTAAAATAAATAATCAGAACATCATTATTTCTTCTCACATTTTTGATCAGTGATGCACAGAAAGCACCAGCAATGAACAGTCTGTGGTGAACCTCATTGAGGCTGTAATTGGACAGACATGAACTTGGATGTCCAGAACGCCTCCACTAGGTCTCTGTTTGGTGTCAAACTCTTGAGGAAGGGGAGCTACAGTAATCTAGGCCAAATGAGGAAAAAAGCACCAGTGACTCTGCGGTGCAGGAAAAGAGGAGCGTTGGTCCATTTTTAAACAGCTGCAGAGAGCTCAGTGTGACTTTAACAAAAGGTCTGTTTCTGTGGTGGTGTGTCCCCATGAGGGGCAACAGGGTGTATACATTTGCCTTGTACAGTCCAGTTGTTTCAGTCAGTCCTCTTCCTCTGGTTTTCATATCTCACTGACGACACATACAGTGTCACAATATTACACGAGGGATTTTCTAAAGTTAACCAGAGAGACTGAAATAGCATGTGGCATTTTACACACGCAAACACAGTAAGCAAGACTACGCTCATACTGCCGGCCCTAGTGCTCAACAGATATGGTCACTAGCAGACCTGACAGACCATGCAGTGACATTCACATTTATTTCTTTGGTACAACTAATAATCACATATTGTGCAAATACTTTGTGACAAGTAATTGTGTACTTAACAAATATGTCAATCAGTGTTTTACAATTATAGGTAATGTTTATGGATTCATTTGACTGCTGCATTTGCTTTTATATAATATTTTATTTCTGTAAATGTTATGGCTGAGCTAATTTTATACTATGCAACCGATTTTTCTGATGAAAAAAAAAAAAATCACAAATATCAAAAGGTGAGGGGTTTAACAGTCATACGAATTCTGATCCGTTTTGACAGATCTGCATCAGAATAATGCCCACGCATTGTAGCGACACAATTCAATATAGGAAAATGGATTCAAGTATTTGGTTCATTTTTCCTGTTGATCTATAATCTGCACCAATTGAATTTTGTTTTACTAGTGTAAGGCAATGTGTTGTAAAGATACTCTACAGATCACCATTATGCTTGCCTTCACAACAGCTAAATGGTTGAGTATGATGTCTGGGGCTGAGTAGAGGGTGGCTGATAGCATATTGCACTTTGAGAAGAAAAATTCCCTTGGGCCGTCTGGTTCCAGGAAACCAATCACATGGCTCTGCTTTTAAAACAAATCCATAACTAAAATAAAAGGTCTTAAAAGGTCTCATTAAAATGCTCTCATGGTCATCACAACCCATAATGAAGAATCAATAAATCTATGAAAAATCATAGTCCAATATGCAATTAATGATTAGACTTAAGTTCAGCTATTCTGTTAAGTAGTGACAACATTATGAATGGGAGAGTGTTACCCCAGTGGAGGGACACTACAGGAGTCAGTACAAGTCTTAAAGCTTTCTTTCATGCACAACAGCTGCTCAGTGGATGACATAACAGGTTTGTTTTATGTTGGACAGTTTCCAGGTTCAGCTGAGTGCGTGTGCTCAACTCTCAGACCTTTAAGAGTCATTCCTCATGCTGCTGATCTAAGTAATAATGTATGTTGTTTTACCATGTGATGCATGGCTTTTGAGGCTATAATCCTCATTATCACAGTCACGTGATCACTCGTGAGGTAAATTTAGGTATCTAGTAAAACTTTCACTGGTACATCTGATTTAGGAGGTGTGTAATGCATCTGATCGTTTTATACTGTGTGTAACAATCTTCACACTTCTGTCATCACTTGTCCATAATGCTTTGTTCATAAATTTTCATGTCTGATAACTTTTTGTTTTGTGCAAGTGTCTTAATTGTGATCAGAGCTGAAACGATGAAGAGACTGATAATTTTTTTTTTTAAATTCTTTGATTGCAATTTCCCTGAATCAAAGCATAATTTCCTTAATTTTGCTGCTGGTAAAAACTGGTTGTGCTGTCCTGTTTCACACAGATGCTTATCATGATGTACACAACATCACAAAGTTGTGTGTTACTTCAAGTTTAAGTTGTACACATACTTAAGACTACAGTGCATTTACTGGTTGTCATCATTGGAGCTGTTTGTTGTTTATACATCTGTAGGTTTTTTATGTGTCGTTTTACTTTTATGAGTTTATCGTTTCAGCTTGTTCTGGAATAAAGGACAAGTTGTCATTTTTAGACGTGTATTTTTCATATTTTTACTTTTTTTCCACTTAACCATTTATTTGAATTGAAGTCAATAACCAATAGATTAGTCAGTTACAAAAATAATCAATAGTTGCAGTTTTTGATTTGTTTTGATGAGTCACAGCACAATGTAAGCACTACTGAGATGATAGTGTATTTTGAGTAAGACACTAGTTTCTGGCTGTAATATGAAGTAAATTAGCAGCAGTGAAATACTGAACGTGGACTCCGTGCTACTTCCAATAATAAACATATCCCATACCTCAGCCAGAGCATGCTGCAAGACGATGGTGAGAGCCTCAAATCTGCAGTTACTGGCTGCCAGGTGTCCCCTGAGCTGCTTGATGGTCTTGTCCTTTGTCTCACTCTCCACAACATTTGCTCGCACCACATCTGGAGGTCTAGTACTCTGCTTCGGTTGGGATGTGTACCGCTCAGGTTGTTGCTGGCGGAAGCTCGTCTTGGATTTTGTCTTGTCCACTGTAAAAGAACATGTATTGAGTGATGTGACAATATCCACCATTATCCCCAACTCCATTTCTGCTGCATTTGTTCTGTCAGCAGCACCACCCCCTTGATGCACCCCAGTCAGTTTGGTCCATGGTCAAGCCCTGGATGACTCTAGAGTCAAGAAGTACAGAGATTCCCCCTCTGCTGCTTTTCATCCAGCCAGTACATACAAATGGAGCCAGTGAATGCAATTTGTTTTCCATATCCTAATTCAATCTGGGGCTCTGCAGACACTGGTCACCAAGGACGGCTTAATATAGCAGGAACATGCTACTGTAGTTTTGATTTACATCAGCTTTATAAATACCTCAATATAACAGCTGCCGTCAATCAAACTTAAGAACACTTTGTTTACTCTACAAGAAAACCGAAAAGGTCTGTATATTAGGGGAAATGACTTAAAAATTCAGTAGTACAGAGAAACAAAGATCTGATCAATGATACTAATCTTCACAGTGTGCATAAACACAGAGTGGTGGAGTTATGTAATGTGGCAGTGTGGACAGCCTGTGACATATTAGGAATACCAGCTTTAATGAGTGGAAAACACTGAACCACCAGTAGCCCATGGGAATACTCATTCTCTAAGCCCCGTCTGATTTATGGACAGCAAGAGTTATAGATGTCAGCAGTTAGAGCCAAAAGCTAATAGATTAACACTAATACATTAGTATTTAGGAAAGCTACATCAATACAGTTGAAACGTTCTTTAATAGTGTGCAATCTACCCTATGCCCATAAAGCGCTTATATTCATTTCCCTTATGACCCATAAAAACCTGCACCCCCACAAGTTAAATTTAGATGCACTAGGCAGCATATGAGGAAATCATAATATCCTTAAATGGCAGTATGTAAGCAGAAGATGTAGACATATGAATGAGGTAGTACTGCTGTGTTTGGATTCATATAGCTTATTATTTTACTAAAGATATTTGAGCACCTCGGTTCAAAGACAAGTGTTGACTCTTACAAGTGTAAGTGACTCCCTGACAACTGTGGATACCTGATCCTAGAGCTGATGAGCAGAGAGCTCACTGGTCTTTAGCTATGATGGAGGCAGCACAATACTATAATGAGAATATTAATACTCAGACCAGTGGAGCAGTGGTACACTAGAAGGGAACAAATGAGATAAGAGACGGAAAGATGACGGAAAGCCAGACACATCTCACATCCATTATTGTATGCTACACTCTAGCCACAGGCCAACTTTAGTTTATTCAGCCCTTAATGCGGATGTTCAGATTACCTCAAAGGAGACTTTTGCTTTCACAGCCAAAGTAAACGTTACAGTATTATGACATGCACCACCCTCAAAACAAATTACATGTCATTGTGCACCAGAAAAGCTGGTTCAACTAGCAAGTTCAATCACCATTTAGAGAAATGTTAAAAATGAAGCTACTTACAAAGAGGAAATAATTTAAGGCCAAAAGAAATCATTACATTTCAATGTCTTGACTACAACAGCAACTAAGTTAAAGTCACCCCCACTATCTATATAGAAAATGTCTTTTATAACATCCTTCTAATTTGCACCATGTGTCATATATAATGTTGTATATGTACATATACAACATTATAAAATTTCAAAATGGAGAACATTTCTGGCAGCAGATGCAAACTGTTGAGCTGTTCTGCTCTGATGTCAGTTGGTCTGCATTTCATTACATTGGAAGACTTTCTTTAAATCAGGGCTCCACCTGCTGGTTGACGAACACTACTCAAAATAACAGAAAATAAACCTTCCCTTGATGGTTACAGCAAATCATGATTCTAAAAATCTTTTAGTCTGTCCCTTTTGTAATGCAGCCTTTTACATATTGAATCTTAAAACAGCATGATTTTGTGTATATTTTTTAAATAATAAAAAGTAAATGCAATAATTAAAATGAGAAAGAACTCAGCTTAATTATTTGATGCTTTTTGTGTTTTTCTGAGTTGCATTCCAACTAAAACAGACAATTATAGCCATGTTCACAGACACCACATTTATAACCTATGTGAAGTGGTAGCGTCAGGGCATTTTAAAGCTTCATCAAGCATTTCCTTGTGTCCAACCCAGAAAGGGAACATTATGCAAGAGCTTTCCACTAAAAATGTAAAAAATTCATGCCGTTACCTACACATAAATAATTCACATCTGTCCGAAGAAGCAGCCCGTTTCTCTGAACTTCTGTCAACAGTTGCACAACACATCAAATAGGGAATGACAGATAGTGGCCTAGTAATCTATGTGGATTACTAGGATATTTTCACAATGTCACCCTGCACAATTACATGTAGGGCTGCAATTTAATTACCACAAAAATAATCTGTGTGGGCATGACAACTCATTGTCTTTGTATGCTGTCTACTCATTATCTAGTGACAAATGACCTATCAAACTTAGTGCAGAGCAGGTGAAGCATATGCCAAAAAGGAATAAACACACCGTCTGTTGCTTGGTGATTTTAAATGCAGTCACACAGACCTTGAAAACCAAGCAAGTAAAGTGTTGATACCATTTCTTTAACATAATCACAAATCTCAAAATTGTCCAACAAGATGATTTTCATCAAACCAGTCTGACCTACTGGGCTATTTCTTGTTTTGTTATGACACCAGTTAAATATACCTGTTATTTATAAAAGTACAAAAAGATAGAAAATATGTTATCAGTTAAGTAATGTCCATATAGCCAAAGATGACAGTCATATACTAACTGTGGAGCATACTGCTCTACTGGTGTAAGGAGATATCACACCATAGTACACACCATGATGAGTGATGACGCCCACAACAATCAGGCACTTGTTAAAAACAACACAATAATTCTAAGTCACTATGGTTACACACACACACACACACACACACTTCAGTATTTGTTTAACATGTAATGGGCACTTATTTAAAAGCGAAGACAAAGTGGTACAAAAACAGCAGTGGTTTTCTCTATTTAGTAACAAATAATTTTATTTAGGAGGTGCATGATGCTATAAATAAACACTGAACTAAGTGAAGCTATTCCCACTGTGCTGTTGAGCAATCACAACAAGGTTTCCCTGGTGTAACCCAGAGACCAAGAACCGAAATAACCCAGGTACATCTTAGGCTGAAACAGGAGCACTGGGTCTCTCACTAGCGAGGATGAAATGTGTTTTGGAGCTCATTCATATTTGTTTCCCTCCTAACTAATGGAAGATATTTGGAAATAAAATATTTTTAAAAATTGTTTTTTGTTTTTAGATTAAATGTGTCTGAAATCAAGATTTGTATCCTATTATATTTCTATCCAACATCATAAGTTTTGTTGACCAAGGTAGGTAAAATGAAAGATGAACCTCCTACCCTGCAGACTAGTAAATAGCCACACTAAAAATAGATTTGGCAAATAGCTAAGACCACAGGTCAACGCAAGAAGCATCTACTGATACACTGTGTATAAATATTTTCAAGTAAAGACCAAATATTATATCAATGTCAGCAAATATTTCAACACAGAGAACCGACAGACCTGTTTGGAAAACCACTGTGTTCTTCCTGCATCCTGACAGCAGCTGGATATTTCGGAGTAACCCCTTGGCTGTCAGACGCACGTGGATGATTGAGAGAGAGACCTTCGGAGACCATAACATCTCTTAAAAAAGACAAAACAGCCTCTGTTTTGGGCAAAAATCAAAAATGTCCTAATGTAGAAGTGTAACGCTGGCTATGATCCACATGCCATGCTATGCTTTACTATATTGTGCCTCAGGTGAAAGCAGCACTGACCAGCACTAGCACAAGATGAATAAATCAATAAAAACAAATGGAAACGATCTGACTGCTGAGATGATCTAGAAAAAAGTGAAGGCACCCAGTTCAGCATGGCAGGACTCCCAAGTCCAAAATTTAATCTCCAGCTGTAAATGCTGGAATATCCAAAGACGATTTAAGGCTGCCCAGCAGTTTGTGGCACAATCTATCAGATAAAATAGGACAGAGGAAAAAAAATCCCTTAATCCCCCTTGC
Organism: Maxillicosta whitleyi; assembly: GCA_029822895.1. NCBI lineage: Eukaryota > Metazoa > Chordata > Actinopteri > Perciformes > Neosebastidae > Maxillicosta > Maxillicosta whitleyi. Next base: position 9,136 of record JAPSES010077796.1, on the reverse strand, counting down.
AAAACAGGCTTCAATCACACACCAAACACATGAATCGCACAGTAGAGCAAAGCAGCATCTCTGGGCTTGATGATGGCGGTGCTGTAGCACAGCAAGGATGCAAGGACGAGAGTAGGGGGTGGGAAGGAGGGAAAAGGAGTGGGAGGGGAGAAGTGCATCAACTGCAGCCAATGAGAGACAAATCCAGGTCTAGCTCTACCCTTTATTTACTCTCTTTCCTCTTCATCAGCGATAGGACGACAAAAGATGATGGACAAGGACACGACCCCCCCCCGGGCTCTGGAAGCTTGTCTGCAGTGGTTAATTTTATGCTTCCAATTCAATGCTCATACAAGTAGGCCATTATATTATAGCATGTGTTTACATACATACTACATTACTTACATACGTTGCAAAATAATATAGTAATTTTTTTTACCGAAATCATATCTTTTGATAAAATTGGACAATAAATACAACACATTTTCCACAACAAAAAAGACAGCTTTAGGGAGAGTGCATCTTGTGTTGATGATCCAAAAAATTTGACTTACAATTTCCACTTGGTGTTAGATGAACAAGCCTTGCTGAAGCGGTCCTTTTCAGTGGCGTAGCGGTAGAATTTGGTAGGCCTTTCTTGATCGACGTTGTAGACTTGCATGTTGTGGCTAGAATGGGAACAAGCAAAATATCCAGATGAAACAAGAGGCCGGAGTTAAATTGACCCATAACGACAAATGACCACAACCACTGAAATGCACACGGTTCCAAAGTCAGTTTTAGAGCTGTAATCAAAGGAACTGTTTAACTGGCCAACAAAGAAAGATTTAAATCAATCAGACCATATCCAATCAGCCTTTCACACAATATAAACAACAGTAACAGCTAACAATAGTACTTTCTTATGTTTTGCTCACTTTCATCACAAAACAGATAAACAGGGCCATTTCTTAATCATCATGAATGATTGAATAAAAGCCACAAATGGGCATAATCTCATTACGTCGTCTGCATACAAGATTGCAAAATAGGATCATTGTGTGCGCGTGTGGTCAGGAGGGGTCTCACTTGGTCCAGTGTTTTTCCCAGGGGTTGTGTTGAGTCTTGCTTTCAGTACCGCCGTTTTGAATGGGGTTGGATGATGTGAAGTTACCCCAGAATCTGGAAACAGATAAAAACGGTTTGCTTAAATACAGAACTTTACAGCATAGCATGAAACTCAACAATGATTTTAGGACATATGACATTCTCTGGCCATTCCAACACATCTGTTTTCACAGTGAATCAATATTTATCCAGTAACTACCATTAAGTGAGCGACAAAGGCCATTTCAAACTGCTGAGTACTCCGACAGACCACTTCTCTGTAACAAAAGGGGACAATAACTAGCTATATCGTTTAATCTACATTAAAGTACTGATTTCTATATTACTGAAGCTTACATTCAGGTAGAGGAAAACCGCATGGATCATAACTACAATATCTTATCTTCATATTTCAACACAACAAAGTCCTGTGACTTACAATGAAGTATTTATAGCATATTTAAATTACAACACTTCAGCAAAAGGGAAAAAAAAAAAAATTCTACTAATTTGACACTTACTTCTCCAAAGCTTTCTGTAATTTCCGTTCAAGGCAGCTAACAAAGGAATGATACAAAACCGATAAGATCCAATAAGCAGACATGTCAACAGGGTGAGATCACAGCTGGATCCTGCACTGCTTTGTGCCATTAAAGAAGAGTTAGTGAAAACATGAGCTGCAGATTCAATCATAGTGCAGCTGCGGAGTCCTGTGTAACCAGCCATGTGCTATTCAAGTCTGACAAAAATGGAAAAACACTCCTTTTCTCCACCTCAGACGATATTACTTGTTCTATGTCTGTTCGCTTACAGCTCTAGGCAATACAGTGTGTGAACTAGAGTGGAACAGAGCAAGTTGCCATGACAACACACGAGGGGGGGGTCCCCACTTTGGAAAACCAATCCACTAAGCCAATCACAGGCCTGAACGCTGTTAAGGATAAGAGATCTCTGTGTAACCCCTTATTCAATACGCCAGTCAGAAAAGAAATTCCACCACAGAATTCTCTTTATGAACATGCCAAGCTCAACTGCAACATGGAATCTGCTGAGTTTAGTTCATTCATTCATTTTAATAATATCAGAAATATTTGACTAATTGTAAAAATACTGAAAGCAATGTAAACCATATTTCTTATCTTAATATGTCATTCCCCTTGGCAAATAAACTAAAATAAAATCAGGGAATGATTTGCCCCAAGGTGATGTAGTCTGAATTGGGTCACCATTCAGCACAGATGCTCCTCCCCCCCTAGGTCTAGACTTTTACCTCACTGAAAGCTATGAGTGAACAACAGCCTGTTTCATTGTGACACCTTTGCATATTATGGTAAGTTAAAGAAAACCCTATATTCTTATATTTTTAAAAGGGAAGTGGACTTGAGCATCAAATAAAATCCAGAAAGAGCTGACTGCTGCAGTTAGGCATACTTATGCATTTATGGTCAATGAAGAGACTAGTAAAATGGCAAGTTGATAGGACTAATGTTTTAGGAGATATTAGTAATTCTGGAACACAATGTCCTTATAATAATGTTGGTATGGTCAGAATCATGTTGCCTGCACTTAGAACACTGGGGTAACATTACCAAGATGTCACATGACCTTAGAGTTAACAATGGTTGGAGTGATGTTTTTGGACCTCTTTGAAGTGAATAATAACCACCTAGCACCATCATGACAACAGATAAACAATAGGGCCACATTGCCATGGTGTCATGTGACAAACAAGTCAAATTTCATGTGCAGAAGCAGACATGCCAGTTAAGAGGTCAGTCAACTGAAAATGCCAGTGGAATTTACCAAGACAGTGAAAAAATGAACTGCATCAGAGGTAAGTTTATGCTCCAATACTTGTACTAATTCATTTGTGTAATGAATTAAAAACTGATGGGGGAATCTGTCAGCAGTGTTTGAAATGTTAAAGATAAACCTGTATGATCCTAACTTTAGCTTCATATCTGGGAGGCATTAAGATAGTAACCATCACAATTCAAACAGTTGTGATCGGAATACATCAAGCACCACATGTAAAATAATAAATATCATGATTTTCCAAACTATTTTTGTGTCATTACTTATAAAATATATATTAAAGTCAGCTCTCCCCAGCATGAAAACTACCACATCTACAATCTCTGGTTCCCCACAGGTCAATATGCTACTTAAAATCTACATAAATTTAGGGATGGGTCATATGTGCTCAGGAATTTTCAGAGCAGCTAATGTTACTAATTACTACAATAAATGTCAAATCATTATTTCTGTCATGTTTAAAAACTGAATTTAGGTCTCAAGTGACATTTCATAATATAAATTATAAACATTCAAAACAAATATAATGAAAAAAAAAATTGATTTTTAATATTTAATGAAAAAAGAGGGACATTTAAATGAAGCAAAACAACAAAACAATGCTTTTTCCAAGTGTTTGAGTTGACTCAAAACTACAGAGAAAGAAATCTAGGCTACATGGAACAGTGTATGTCATTATGACAGGCCAGTGTCCAATGGAATATACATTTAACATTAATTCTAAATAACTGCTGTTGTATTGCCTTGTGCAAGACTGCACTGAAGTAATGCAGTAGCATCCTTGTTCAGCTCACCTTGTGCACCCCCAGCACATTCACTCAGCCCACCATGAAATCCAACCTCTGTAAGGTTCCTAGATGGGCCCAGGATCTTGCGTGGTACTCTAGAAGAGGCAGGAGTAGGTGGAGGTCCCATAAGAGAAGGACGGAATGGAGTCTGGGATACATTCAGCTGGCGCTTAGTACTAGCTGTTGAGGATGTTCCAATGGATAATTCTCCAGTTGTCTGCCCTTTTTGACCTCCTGGGATGGAGCATTAAAAAAAAAAACACTGGAGTAATAGTGGAAATGCATAAATTATAATATTGCGACTTTTAACATAGGTTTTATTACATCTGACAAATCAGCCATTTTCCCCTCATTTAAATAATTGGACCTGTTACAAAGCTAAACTGGTATAAAAGAAAGGATAATTCAAAACACAAAACAGCTGTGCATACATTTAACTGTCTGGAACAAAAGAAAACTGAATATAAATGGACAACACTTACCTATCATACTCACAACAGCAAACATTTCAACAAAAGAAACTCATGCAGTGGGAGTTATGTAATGTAGCCCCTCTGTGTTTCTGGATTATTAAGTTAAAGCTTGTTCTTTGAGCGCTTGTTTTAAACATTGTTTTCTCACTCATACTGTACTGGTGAGCTCAAAACCTCCCTTTCCTTCCCCTTCTCTTTCCACTTTCCAGATGGTTTCCTATCAGAGGAAGACCAGCCCTCCTTCCCCCAGACTTCTCTCACTTGTGTAGCTGCAGTAGCCTGTTGATCCCCAAGGTCTGAACATGAAACCGGAGGTGACATCTGTAACCACCACTATTCCTGTGGATTCTGACTGAGCTCATCAGGAGGAAGACAGGAGGTCTGGCACAGAAACTGCTCAATGTCACCCTCTGCTGGGGGGAACTAGAACAACCTGAACAGTATCGGCATGTTTGAACTAAAATGAAAAAAATCTATATATTGAAACTTATGTGCTTGTTGACCGTCTCTATTGACCTATACAAAGATAACTAGATGAAGCACTGACACTGTTTAAATGACACACTTGTGTCAAAAATAATACTAATATTAATGCTTGTTATTAGTAATTTACAGACCTCTCGTGTAAAATGTTCAGGGTCAAAAGCAATTTTAGTTTATGAAAACTAAAATGCAAACAGAAATGAGCTTTCAATTTGTGTATTACGGTGTTAAATGTACTGTAATGGTATTTTAGGCTTATAATTTTGGTGTAAAATAAGCAGAACTAGTTATATTTTTGTTATTGTGACTTGTATTTACTGTCTTTTTTCACTTGGTTCAGAGATCAATAGTTCACATTAGTGATGTTCTCAGGGTTATCTACAGTTCATTTGAGGGGGATGTCAAGGTAAACAGAGCTTCTTAAAGACTACTGAAGATGAGCTGTACCTGCAGTGTTTCTCAGCTTGGATCTAGGTGTGCCTGCAGGTGTGGAGGTCCTCAAGTCATCTCTCCCCAAGATTCCCTGTCTCTGCTTGGTTATCAGAGAAGCTGGTCTGGGACTGGCAGCAGGAGGTTTAGAAAACAGCGTGCCCCCTGTTCCAGTGGAGGGTGTTCGTCCCCGAAACCGGCCCTTGCTCTCATCTGATAAAGATGCTGTAGGTGTCGATTTGTTTGTCTGTGTCTGTGAAGAAAGCATTTTGTTACTTTTCTCAAATCTCCATGAATAGCCCTAATGTCTAACATACTGATACATATTTCAGACAATACTTAATAGTTGTTATTTCAGTATTAACTCACCAAGGCGATCTTCTTAACCTTTCTATTAGAGTTTTCAGGAATCCCATTTGTATTCTGTGCTTGAATGGCACGTTTACATTGGGAAGAGCTGTTCTGATCCCCTGGTTTGGTCTGACCTGGGTGGTTGTCAGCTTTGGAAATGATGAAGCCAGTTGAGGACTTCAGAGTTGCCCTCTTCTCCTTGGGAGGCCTAGACAAAGACGATGAGCTTTCTGACGAGCAGCGGGGTCGAATCTCGAGGACAGGAGGATTGTCCTGACCTAAAGCTGAGCCCGATTTGACCTCAATTTTGCTGGATATATCCTTCTTTGGAGTTGGTTTAGGATCCATTTGGCCACTTCTATTGGGGGATTTTTCAGAGAAACTGAAGGTGTGGTTGCCAGCATGCTGCACTGAGGCATGTACTTGGCTTGAGGCTCCCTGCTCTGTGTCAGAGCTGCCACTGCTGCTCTGGACTGCTGAAATGGGCTTACTTGCATCAGTGTGCTGCTCAGACACTGATGCTCTGCTTTTGCCCTGTTCTTCTGCAGTAACTGCAGAACAAGTCAGGCGCTTTTCAGCAACAGTATGTCCAGATGACTTAATCAAGGAAGCAGCTCCTGTATGTTGTCTTCTTGGTGTAATAATGGCAAACGTACTGCTGACAGAGACCGGACTATTTTTTACCTTGGGAGGACTCATTCTAATAGGTCCACCTTTATGTGCATTAGCCTGTTTATTCTGCACATTAACTTGTGATGGCTTGTGTTGTGAAGCAGTGTAAAGTGGTGCAGCTCTTGTTATTTTAGATTTTATGGTGCTGTCTGGCTTTGGAAACGTATTCATTTCCATTTTACTAACCTTCCTACCTGACATTGGTAGTCCTGCAGAGACTTGTTTGGGGGTGACAGAGCGTTGTTGCTTTTTTACTAGGCGGGGTTGAGGACTGCCAGCACTTTCAGCAAAGGGTGAGACTGAAAATGATAGTGGAATGGAAGTTTTATTCGCAGTGTTTTGTACTGGAGTGGAAGTATGAATACCTCCATCAGTATTTTGCATGACAGTCTGTGTGGACACTACAGTGTGGCCCTGTTTTGGTGCAACACCTTCAGTCAAATAAGAAAAGTGCACTTCTTCAGGACAAGCAATTTGAGCCCCATTCTCACTGCCTGAAGGAGAGTTCTCATAGACAAACGTCATCAAAAGACCTTCTTTCTCACTTGGCAAAGCTACAGAAGAATTTGATGTTGCTAAATCATCTTCAGTGGGAAGCTCGCATTTGTCTGCTTGAGTAAAAGTCATGCCAAGGCAGTGATGGCCTGTATTTTCATTCATGCTATGTGTGATTTTTTCACAGATGTCTGGTAGAGTCAAGGGTATGTGAGAGTCAGCAGGTGAAGATGGATAGCCTACTGCTGGGGAGATGGACGACTCCTCAAGGGAAGAGATTGCCAAGAGTGATTGATCTTCCAGGCAAAAACTGCTGCTTCTTAGCACCATTTCTCCAGAGCTGAGAGAAGAGCAGTCATTCTCAGTGGATCCTCTGCGAGACGTCTCACTTGAGCTCAGCTGGCTATCCCTCCCAGTTGAGTCTGGAGACATTAGTCCATGGTTTCTTTCAGCTACAATGTTCTTATTAAAAGTGTGGTACTTCTTGGTTCCTGACTCTTGGTTGCCCAAAAGACTCAAATTTTCATTCCAGAAATTCATGCTGCCATTGACAGGTGTGGCAATAAAAGTTTCATTCAAATTTATGCTTGTACAACACAATCCGTTTGCCTGTGATAAGATACCATTGCCTGGTTTGATCACAGGCACACCTTCACTGAGGCAACACTCAAGCATGCTGATGTCAGGGGAAGTATTGGCTTCCCTGTCATTCAAGTTGCAAGTACTATTGAGAGACTCAGGTGACAGGGGGAGCGTTGAGTTGCCGTGGTGACTCTCGGTAGAGAGGCCCTGCTGGCGACCTCTATGGGGCACTGCGGTGTCAACTTGGTCCTCGGACATATTAAATGACTTTTGGGATGTTTTTGACAGGATTTTACAGCCGTTACCTTGTGAATATCCAGTTTTTTCAGTTGATCAGGCCTTTCATCTGAAAATAGGAAAATGACAATATGAAATAAAATAATAATATGCGATGCACACATTCTGTGCTGCTCTCTATATAATTCTAACATTTTGAAAATACACCCAACCTGTCAGACTGGCGTATGTATGTATGCTCCCAACTTGTAATATTACTAAAAACAGCAGTCCACTCCTCTCATTGCTTGGGGAAATTGTGTAAAAGTTTATTTTGTAAGGACAATCATAACAGGGACATACAACATGACAGTAAGACTAGTTTTGCCAACCACAACTTGTTTTGCATTTTCCCCAATAATGCCATGTCACTAAAAACAAAAAGGCCTACATTTGGCCTTGCACTGTTAAGTCATCGAAGCCACTGACCATTGTAGCAGTAGCTGAAAACCCAAATTATTCATGACCTAGTTCTATGAAAAATTAATTAATTCATTAAGATGAGGACTAGGGAATGCTGGTACAATGTACTACCTAAATTATCTTCAGCTGTATGAGGTGCAACAATCTGTAACAGCTGTTAAATCTCAGGCTTCTAAAGTCACATAACCATATTTTATAAGTAACGTCTCCCACAGTACCTATGAAAATAGACTCTAGCAAGGTGTAGTTATGTCATTTAGAGCAGTCATGCCACTGATGTCCCCCTGCTCAAAGACTTCATTAAAATGCTTAATGTGAAAGATCAATTACATACATATTTCAAATATGTAATAGGCAAACGGATGTTTTGTGTAAAAAAACTGATATTTCTATAAGCAGTTAGGTCCTGGAAGTAATCACCCCAAGATTGTGAGTAACACACCAACACACATAGCCTAGATTATGATTGTTGGGAGTAAAAATGTGCATTATGTCCTTAACTTCTGTCAGATTCAGTCACACAGGGAGAATACTCAAAGGATCAGTGTTACCATGTGCCCACCCCAAAATACACAAACAAAATGTCCTGCAAAAATTAATGTTTAAAGAGAAATATTTAAGGCAGAGAGGGTTACATTTTAACATGCAATGTGAAACCCTAAACCATAACTTATCGCAACCATATGACTGAACATCAGATGAAAATACAAACTAACTTTTAGAGGAAAGTGTGAATCAAAGTATAATAAATATCCAGATTTTTTTTATACAAAACGTTCCATTATGCAAGTGTAATCTGCATCTTCAGTTCATTTTCGAAGAACAAGACTAGATAAGAGTTAAATCCGGAGCCACATATGCTGACGGTGCCTTCAGCTCTGAGTAAAACATACACGATGTCACTACATTTTACTGATTAGATATACTCTATTAAAGCAGATCTGCTTTTCAACACTGCCAGCAGTCCCAATTTGAAGGACATTATGTTTTGTTTTGTTAAAGTTTGGCAGAGGAACAACACACTCCAATCTACATCTAAATCTGTGCGGTCACATAAAATACAGCCATGTCAAATTACAATCCAAACTAAACTTTGGCAAGAACTGACGCTCCAAGGCCACTACAGTAAAGCAATGAGATAAAGCAATGACACTGCTGGAAATGCCACTGGGTATGTTATGTAAAGTTCAACTACACCTGACGCAATGACCTTACAGTGTTTACAGAAAAATAAAACCACAAGATTATGCTACAAACACTGGACCATCTACCAAAACAGTACAC
>JAPSES010077788.1:0-28271 GCA_029822895.1 Maxillicosta whitleyi | reverse complement strand
CCGTTGAAAACTCACCAGAAATCACTCACTGAAGTTTACTCCTCTTCCGTTTAGGTCGAAATCTCGGCGCCTCACGGGTGCTGATGTGTTTTCAGGAGACGGCTACACCAAACACAAACAGCAGAAGAGCGTGGGTCAGCTGAGCCAGTATGAGATGAGCCAGGTCAGAACATAAACGCTGGGTTTAACTGGTGTAAAAGTGAAAAATCAGTGAGTAGATTTAGAGTTCCTGCTTCACTGGGAGTGTTTTGTGTTTTTATATTACGGTGCTAATTTTTATTTTTTTTGTAATTATCTTTTTTATTATTTTCAGGCAATATTATCCTATCAGCATTTTATATCATCAAAAAAAAACATACTCAAACAGGGGAGCGAAGACGGAAATAACAAAAATATGCTACGAGAAATTTAAGAATAAAACAAAACGTGTGTCACAAATGAGATCTCAGAGGTAGTGCTTTCACGTCTGTTCCATTGGCAAAAACGTGTAATCGTTTTGAGTTTTTGTAATTATATACACGTGTGAAAGACAGAATTTTGTGTATATGCAACTAATAGATAGACTTTATTGATCCCAACCTGGAAAACTGTAGTGCAGCAGCAGCATGACAAACAGTAAAAGTAGATGTAAGAATAAAGAATAAAAGAATAAATATAAGAATAAAAATAGAATATAAGAGCAAACACACTATACTAAATTGTCTATAGTCTAATGTAGTGTTGTTTTTTGTTAGTCATTAAATAATGCGCATTATATGTCATGTTACTATCAGTTCAAATTCCAAATTATACATCGATCATATATGACGATAACAACATTTTCTACATGTATATCAACATATGAACTCCTTATTTTTACATGTGTATTTCAATAAAATGTATTCACGCAGTCGACTAAATCACACAGGAAATGGTTGCGCTCCCCCAAGATGCCCAACCTATGTTTAAAAAAAAAAAAAAGAAGGAAAAGAACCATACTAAACATCAAGTTTTTTTTCTTTTTTTGCTAATTTTATGTAACACCCCATGTTTTGTTATAAATAATGTTGTAATATGAGGTTTATTAATATGATATAAAAAAAGGGGATCAGACTGTAAAAGAATGTAACCTGAAATGACAATATGCTTGACATGTAAATGATCCTAAATAAAAAAAAAATAGAAGTAGAAACATCATTTTTTTTACTCTTTTTTTAAAAATTTATGTGAGTTGTATGAAACAGTAAAACTCAACAAAACAACCCAAAGACAATTTATTACTCATAATGTCTGAAAATAAACTGTGAAAAAGGTGCATTATTTGGTCAATTTCACTATGACGTGGCCACGATGAACTTATTCCACTGTAGAACAAATAAAGTTGATCTAATCTTATGGTTTTAAATGGACTCTTTAGCACCACCTGCTGTTGTGGAGGCAGAAGTACTTAGAACATTTGTTAAGATGGTGTCAAATGTCATGTGATGTTGTGTTTTGTCAGATCTATCTTCAGTCCTTGAAAACCAAAGTATTATTTACCAAGTGAATCACATGACATTTGTTAAACATGGTTTGCTTGTTTGTGATTCGCTCCTGTAAATATAATCCATTGCTTATACGTCATCAAGGGCAAATAGTAAACAAAGAAGAATGATTCTGAAATATAGGAAATAAGATTCCAGGCACAACAGAAGTTCTCTACTAGCTCTTAAACTATTATAAAAAAAACATACAAAAAAAACCATCAGAGCAACAGCTTGAAATGTATGAATGCAGCCAGTCATTATTTCCAACAGTGATGTTCTATTGTGTTCTCTGTTCTTTAGAACCCTAATTTAAAAGGCAACGGGAAGAAGAGTCAGGACTCGCCTTATGTGAAGAAAGGAGCCAATGACAATGGAGTCAACAGCCTGCAGGGGAGAAATGTTTTAGTGAGTACAAAAGCATCCATCATCCAAAAAAGATGATATAGAATAGAACAAGGGTGTCAAACATGCGACCCGGGGGCCAAAACCGGCCCGTCAAAGGGTCCAATCTGAAATTTTTTTTTAAAAATTACACTGAAAATATTAACATGTTGTCACTTCAATCTAGTGTGTCAGACAAATAAAACACTGTCATAATAACCTATAAATAATGAAAACCACAATGTTTTATCTTCTTTTGTAAAAAAAAAAAGTAAAATTACGCAAAAATGTTTACATTTACAGACTAACCTTTTACAAAAAATGTGAACAACCAGAAATTTCTCAAGAGAATTCAGTGTAATTGTAACAATATTCTACCTGTTATTAAATATTTAGTGTATTTGTAGATCCACTGTGATCTGTACGTTATAATGAACATGTGAAAATGAGGAACTGAGGACAAATGATGGAATAAATTGGAAAAATTGCACCTTTTTGTTCATGTTTTTAAAGGATAGTTTGTAGATATAAACATTTTAATAATACAATTTTTACTTTTTTCACACTAAAACATAGAAATTACACATATAATGGTGGAATTGATATTATTTATATATTATTATGTTATTATTTTAATGATCCGGCCCACTTAAGATCATATTGGTCTGTATGGGGCCCCTGAAATAAAATGATTTTTGGCATTATTAATATCTTCAGTGTAATTTTGGAATTTCATAAATCCATCCCACAGTCCACACTGTCCCTTATGGTTGATAACTGTGATTTATACTATTATAAGAATAAAGAAATAGTTAATATAAACACACTATGTAATGTATAAGCAATTATGTGACACCTTGTGGAGTAACAAGTATTTTTTTTTTTATATATACATGTTGTACTTATAATAATAATAATAATAATAATAGAGCATAGTTTGTGTAATAATGAGTTGATATGAAAATTATCAACAGTTAGACAATGAAAGTGTTTAATATTCATGTCATAATTAACTCAAAACACATAATTCATGTATTTTAACGGCTGCTAAAATTATATTATCGGTTCCTCAAAACGTTTTGCCGCTAAGGAAATGTTTGGGACCCCGTGCGTGGACAGATTTGCTTTGCTGTTTTACCAATTTTCTCCCCAGTATGTGGTACAGAGTCTGAATGTTGACTGTGGACCGACTCTGACCTGGAAGGAAATGTTGGTTTACAAACATTACACTCTTCTGCTGTTTTTACAGAAGGATGATAAAAGACTTCAGCCCAGGAGACTGCAGGACAGTTTTGACAGAGGTACAGTGTGTTCTTATTACACACACACACAATAAGGTGCAGCACATGAGTTTAATTCACATCCATCATCCTCATAATCAGAATACTTTATTAATCCCACAGGGAAACTGTTACGTACAGTTGCTTTATTCAAAATATGGCTGTGTTATTAAAAATGATGTGGTTAAAATGAGGAATTAAACAGTCCGATTGTCACAGGCCTGTTTTCGTCATCAATTTCTTTTTTTGTGTGTTTGATCTTCTTTATTATTATTATTTCAGACAGCATTATCATATCGACATTTTATATAAAGCACGTAACTTCTCTATGTAAAGAAAAACATACTCGTACGGGGGAGCAATGACAGAAATAGTGTCCTAAAATAAAGTTAATGAGGAATAATAAGTGTTTTTTCCATTCATTCCTTCAAAAAAAACAAACAAAAACAAAACACTTTTGTATAAGATTTAACGCTGAACAGTTAAAGTGTGGGTTTATATGCACGTCACTGTTGTCAAGTAAGATCAGCTCTTAATGGTGTTCCAAAAATCAACCAAGTTTTTCCAATAATTGATGAATTTTTTTTCTGAATCAAACCTGGCGGAAAGTCAACTTCTCCATTCTATAGGTGTCGTTTAATCCTGCGTCAGTAACGTCTACAAACATCTTTTCTGACTAAACTACTGGTCAGATTGACTTCAATTTTTGCAATATTAAAAATTTGCCTTCACTTATAATGGACCACATTTTGATAAATCTAATAAAGTTCATAGTGTCTATGTTCTTAGTAGGGGTGTGTTCAAAATATCAATATGGGGATATATCATCGCAGCCTCTTCACGATACATGTATCGATACTTCGTGTCAATATTGATATTTCACATACAACAAATAATTAGTTTATCAAGTTTGTGAAACGGCATCTGACTTTGCATGTTTTAAGTTTATCATTTGTTTTTCTGTTTCCAGACGTGGGTCCATGCGGCTCCACCAACGGTCACCAGACGGCGGCTTACAGAGACTCGGACCACCTCATGTCCTCCAAGACTTTCCTTAACTTCAGATTCGACCGAGACACCATCATGAAGTGTTTTGACTACTGATACGAGCGCTGACTGTTCACCTCACAGTCCATCCCAGGATGTTACCCAACACTCCCTACTTTGCCTTTGCTCTTTGGTTTTAAATGAACAGACACTCGGAGTCAGCAGCTGATCTTCTCATTCTAAAAAAAAAAAAAAAAAAAACATCCGTTAAGTTTTACTGGAGTTGTTTTCCTTTACAGACACCTATTCTATTATTCCAACCGTTAAAGGCGTTACTGATCCAACAGAATCCCATCATGAGGTTTTATTTTTTCACCTTTAAAATGATGCTTATATCTGATGAAACCTTTCAGGAGATCAACTCCCAGAAACAGAAGGGCTGTGTTGAAATGTTTTAAAGAGCAAAGCCTTTGAGAATGTGGATTTTAAGCAGTCGTGAACACATTTGCTGTCATAGGTCTGTGTTTTTTGGCCAGTAAATCGGTGTTAAACTCATGTCAAATGGATTTTTTAAGACACCAAAATATTTGCATTTCTAATTTCCTCCTTTCTTTCAACTCTAATCATTGTTCAGTGCGTTAAGAAAGAGTGATATTAAGATTGGGTTTGGCTTTTCTTTGACAACTTCAAATTTTATCCAGAAATTAGGAAAGCGAAAGAATTGACAAGAAGAGATAACTTATTCAGATTGGAAGTCTACAGATGTTAAAATAATGTCATTTACTATTTTTCATTTGTATGACAGTATAAATCTTAAAATCAAAGGTTTATTTGATTTTACGCAATTGCAACCGGACAAATGAAGTCAAGTGACTTAAAGTGTGTCAGCACATGTAACAATTTCATTCTAATATGAGTGGAATCGACAAACTCGATATATTTTTCTTTGAATTTAAGGTTTCGCCTTTTTTTGTAATAGAAAAAGTTGTGTTTTCATTCTTGGTTTTACAGAGGGAAGCAATTTAAAAGCAAAAATCACTCATTACTTAAGATCATTTCAGTGTTTACTAACTGATGTACATTAGAGTATTTTAGCTACGCTATGATAAAAAAAAAAAAAAACCTCATATTTCATAAAAAGCTAAATAATAGAAAAATAAAGTTATATTTTCAAAAATGAAATCATAATAATAATTGTTCAAGTTAAATAACTAAAATAGTAATTGTATAACAAGTTACATGTTTATTAAACAGTTATGATTTTATATGGAAAATAGATTAATGGGTCAGCAACACACTTTGCGTTTCAAGTTTCATCTTGGCGGTAATTATACATTATCAGAATGAAAATAAAAATTTGATTTGAGATTTGTCATACACATAATGATTTAAATTATACTTTTGACATCAGTAGACATCCATACTTGGTTCATTTATGTCTCAAGGTGATTTTATGTCCTACTACTCCTTTATTTTTTTATCATTTTTGTAATGAATAACTTTTTTTTTTACCTGCTGCGTTTAGAATAATCTGATCTTCTTCAGAGTTTTAGTCTCCGTCTTCATAATAGTGTTTGGCTGGTGAGTGTCTGTAGCCAATGATGAAGGACCACTGAGGTAGATTAATGTGAATGTAACCGCTGACTCTCATACGGCCACGTTTGTGGATTTTAGCTGATTTCCGAAAGTTTTTTTTTTTTTTTTAATAGAACCAGTCCTCGAAATTTCCTTGAAGAAGCATCATAAACATGTATGTATGAAATGACTTGAGATTTTTTTTTTTTTTTTGGATGTTTGGGTCTTTCTTACTGAATTTACAAATGGCAATCCCAAGGTTAGCTTCAGTGGGTTTTAGACTTTTAATGTGAATATTAATAAAGTTTTGTTTTTTCAACTTTTGCTGCTGCTATCATTTATCACTTCTTCATAAAATAATATAAGTATATATTTATTATCCCCTAGAATTCCTGGTTAAAAATCAAGGCTTCATTTAAGTTTTCCTACATTACTTGATCATAACACCGCCCCCACAGGCTTATACTGTTGACACTCGGCATGATGGGTAGTCACTTCATCTGCCTCTTTTTTCACTGATGGACTATTGCTTTAGAACAGGGTTAGTTTAAGGCTTATCAGACCATATGACCCTTTTCCATTAAAATACAGTCCAATCTTTATGCACTTTAACAAACCGATGATTGTTTCAGAAATGGGAAACTACTCACTACATCATTTAGAGATGAAGAACTTGTTGCAGGCAAAATATATTCACTCAATCACTGTGCGATAATGATCCAATGGAAGGCTCGTGCATATTTGCTGAATTAAACTCAGATTTTTGGCCAGGTTGTGTATAATAAATAATAGACTTGGCACCAGCTGACACTTTCTATTGACAGCTGTTGACAGACCTAGTGAGCTGAATAAGATCCAAGCTTGCAAAAACTTGTAAAAAGGAATCTGAGACTTGGAAACATGTAGTATACTCAAAGTTTGGACATGTCACATACTGTAGCCTATGTATTTCTTTCTCTCTTTTTTTTTTTAAAGTTGAATATAGGTGGGGATATTGTGCTTTTATCCACTTTCTGTAGAGACTATGCTAAAATCATTTCAATTTAAAGAAAAAAAGTCACAAAATTATGATTTTTTTTTTTTTTAACATGGAATTTTCAACTGCGTATGCCACCACGTGTGGGATGTTTTATTGTGAAAGCGAAACACGGAAGTCAAGCTGCTTGAAATAATATTTATTTATGATGTGAACATAAAAATAATACTTTACAAATGAGAATTGGGGCCATGGCGAGATTTAGAAAATTAGAATGAAGTGATAATATTTGAAGAACAGGTACTAACATTTGGAGCAAAATAATAATAATGATAAAATAAATAAAATCAATGAAGGAAAATACTTTTTGGGGAAAAGGTCATAACACTGCGAGGGTGACGTACTAGAAAAAGTATTTTATGTGAGGAAAACTTGTATTAGCACTTGTAAAACAAGAAAGAACAAGAAAGAAGAAAGTCTACTCTACCTGACTCTGTGCTAAAGGTCCTAAAAATAAATAAATAAATAAATAAATAATAACCCCAGTCGGCAGTTGCACCTTGTTTATGTCCTCTATTGTAATTTGCTTTGGATAAAAGCGTCTGCCAAAAGTAATGTAATGTAAAAAAAAAAAAAAAGAAAGAAAAATTCCGAGCGTTCATCATCAGTGACTCATTTGAGATATGTGGCAAAATAATAATAATAATAATAATAATAATAATAATAATAATAATAATAATAATAATAATCTGTGACATGAAGGAAAGACTCTAATTTTGGAGGAAAAAAATATACCGGAAGTGCTTTCGTTTATAGGCGCCATTTTGACGCCATTGTTGCCGGAGGTTGCTCAGCCAAAACACAGGAGAGTCTTTCTGTGGAGCTAAAGCGTGAGTGCCGAAGCTCAACTCTTCACACGACAAAGTAACTACATTTTTAGTACTTTGACAAAGCTGAATATACGTCTATATACAGCTTTTTAGCGGCTATCTTTCTAAGTAACTGTCATCAATCCAGCTAACGTACTAACACTAACCAGCTAAGTTAGTCCTAGGTTTCATCACCGGTGAAATGAAACTTAAAGGTTTACGTCCAAAAAGCCTAAATTAATTACCGGTATTTTAGCTAATGCTCAAGGAAACGTCATCTGTTTGTTGAATCCCAAAAAAAAAAAAAAAAAAATCGACCGTTTGGTATTGTTTAACTTACTGACAGACTGTGTTTGAAGTGATATTACACGATGTAAATTCAATACAAGTCATTGGTTTCCATTCAGGCTTACACCGATGAGACAGAATATCCAGACCACTGACAGGAAAAGTGAGGATAATATTGTATATCTCAGTACAATGGCATCTGTCACTGGGTTGGGTATATTAGGCAGCATTATTTATTTGTCAAAGCTGACGTGGTGGAAGCAGCAAAATGAATAATATAATGACTTTGCCAAGGGTCATATTAAAAAGGTGATGACTGGGTCAGAGCACCTCCACACCTGCAGGTCTTGTGTGTTCTTGTGGTAATAATGTTTTTCTCCTTTTGATGGTTGAGATTCAGTTGTTCTTTAAACCACTATTGGTAGTAACCACATCCACTTCGACGTCTAAATTCATTCATTTGCTGTTTAGTATAGGCTACCTATCCCAGTCACTGACTGATCACAAATTTAACAAGCTAATCAAATTTAATACCACTTTGCCTGTCAGTGGTCAATATTTTATGGCTGATTAATGTGTCATAACATGACATGGAAGTTCAGCGTGCAATAGATTGTGGTCCAGTTTTGGGCTGTTAAAGGTTTTTACCATCTCAGAAGGTGAGGCTGAAATGTATTTTTTGTGTATGTTTTTGCAAGCACCTGTAAAAGACAAACCAATAGCAGTCATTAATCAGTTATATAAAACCGTATTGATATAGCACTCTTCAAAACACATGGTTAGAAAGTGCTGCACATATGTTAACGGAAGCAAAACACATTTCCATAAATTAACCAAAAATTTTAGCATAGAGAAAGGAAATAACACACACACACACACACACACACACTGAGTCTTTAAATGCTGCATGAAACAGTCCAGGATTAACCACTGATTTAAAGCACTGTAATAACAACACAGAGATATGAAAGAAGACATTATCATGATTCATTTTCCTATTTATCAACATGAATGTCAAATCAGTATATCTGTGAGATTTAAAGGCTGAGTTTTGGAACCAAGCAAACTTAGAAGAATCAAATGGTTATTTGTGATTTTAAGTGTTTTTTCATCGTTGTATAGAGTCAACTTTTTGTGTTTTCTACACTTCTGTTTTATACTGATTATTTCACTGTTTTTATTGCCTACAGTTTAATCCATAGTACTGCAAACAGCCTGGTGAGTAATACAGACTGCACAAATCAATCCATCTTTATTATACAGGGTTAAAGTAGAAACACAAGTCCTTATTACAATCTTAATTCTGTCTGTTGTTGTTTTGTGATATTCACTTTATTGTAACATGTTGATGTGTATTATTCATATAGGACTTAAAAATAACCATTGCATCTGTTGTTTATTGCTGCTTGAATCTAGTGTGAATCTAACCCTTCTCTTCACTATTATCTGTGATCTCTACTGTAATACAACAACATTTTACATATCTAAGTGGACCATCTGTGAATGTTTTGATCACAAACACGAGTGATTATTTAATGTACATAATTCTGATTTGGTTTCCTCATGACCAACAGTGTTTTAATCAGCATAGTTACTCTTTTCACAAAACAAGGCAAACATTCCAAAGAGAACACTAGTATGAGGAAATATCAGCAATCAGAGATTTCTGCTGAAAGTTTCCACTATTTTCATTTTAATAACTATGTTCAAAGTGACTGAGCATTGCTGTTTTGTTGACTGTGATATGATGAAATGCCCTTTGACTACCTTTAATTATCTGGAGCCAAAATAAGAAATGTATGCACTGTCATTAACACAATTTTGTTAGCTAGTTCTTGGCTAAGAAGGTGCAAACTTTAGTACTCAGATGTATTAAATGTATGTATTTAATGTATTAACCAGAAGATTTTATTGTGAAGTGTTGATGTTCTTTTTTTTTTTCTTCCACCAGTATGATAAAATATTGCCGTTATTGGTGTTGTGTTTTAGTGCATCATGGCAAGTGTTGGTAAAGCCTCACAAAGAAAGGGGAAGAGCCAGAGCTCCATCAGCAGCCGCCTCAAAGAAATCCACATCGATGAAGAGCTGAAGATAACTGTGGGCCTCGCTCTGGAGAGGTTAAAGTACAGCGAAGAAACAGGTTTGAGCTACATCTGTTTTTATTTGTTTTTATTAATATTACTGGGTGAAACAGCTTGACATGTCTGATTGGTGATTTTAGAAGCATATGAAAGAAGTAGGCTTTTATTTATCTTTTATTTTATTGTGATGGTCAAATCTTGTCAGTAACTTATCTGAAAATGTCTTTCCTTCGAGTAAACAGTGATGGAATTCCCCGCATCCTTAACAAGTACTGAGAGGGCCTACATTCATCGCATGGCTCAGTCTCAGGGCTTAATTTCTAAAAGTACGGGGTAGGTACCTCTAATGACCCCGTTGCACTTGATATGTATTTATGTTTTCTTAAGTTACAGTGTAAAATGAATGATAAATGACACGTTATGTCTGTTTAATTTAGCATTGAAGTTATGTCGATGACTTCTTGCATTATCAATGTACATTGTTGTACATAAATAAACCAGTCCAACCAGTTTCTCGGATACTATTCACATGATTCTTTTCAAATTTGACAAACATTCTTTACATGAGCCTTTTTTTTTTTTTTTTTTTACAAATATTTGAAAAGTTTTTCAAAAGATATAGAGTTACGACTCAGAATTGAACCCTGGGTAGGTAGGGTGTCAGTGAGCAAGAGGGGCAAAGTGTTGTGCAACAGGGCAGGGGTATTACTAACGTCTGCTTACTTTTTCATTTGTACATTTTAAGTACTCTGACGGAAAGTTCAAGCCAAGTAAAACATTGTTTCAAAAACTTCACAATGCTGAACACCTTAATGGTAGAAATTAACTAATATTAATTGCGACAAAAAGAATAAGTCTGTACTAACTTAACTTCAGTGTTATAGTCATTTGCTGTGGGCTTTAATGTAGTGAGAGAAGTCGGGTACAGCTGTTATCACAGACCTCTAGTGCTTAATCAGAATATTTAATTAATCCTAAGGGTACATTTTTGCACAATAGGCACTAGACAATATCATCAACATAATAATGAAAGAAACGTATATAAATAAGTCTGCAAAAAATGTTGTGTTCAGTATTGTACAATAATATAATTCTATAATATACAGTACAATAATAATCCCTATCCCTATGTGATGGAAACATTGTGATAATTTCATCACTTCTGAGTGATGTTTGTAAGTATGTGCCTCCGTCTGTGTGTGGAATCATGTTTTTGCTTTCTCTTTCAGGAAACAATCGAACCGCTTCCTTACTGTCAGGAAGAAAAACGGCTCAGAGAAACCCAGACCCAACATGGCGCTCAATCTCTCCCACAACAGTCTGCATTACATTCGCAGCCTGCTTCAGCGGTTTCCTTACACCAACAGAGAACATGCAGAAATAAAGTCTAGGAGTTACATGTCTATGGCTACAGAGGCCAGTGGTAAGAGCACATGCCTGTAAACCAGCACTGGACAGACCCAACATGAAATTAACCCTTTATAGGACACTCTAAGAAATACTTTGAAATGCAAACTTTCCACCATAGCATGTTATTTTGTAAAAAATTTTCAAGGTTTTTTTGTCATGTGGAAAATAAAGGTAAATAAAGTTAGAATATTTGGTTCATTACCTGTAAATGGCAAAAAACAAATCAAAAAGTAAATCTAAAAAATACAAGAAAAACACTTGTAATGTGAAAGGTACATGTATTTTAGAGCATTAGAACTTCACTTTTAGAGCTGACCTAGACGTCTTTCTTTTTATTAGTACCAGCATTCCATGATAAATGCTTTTCTACAACTTTGTACTCAAAGCACTTAACATAAATTCACACACTCACTCTGAGTAGGTGGTTACTACTGTAGCAGCAAAGCACTTTAGGGTTAGCTCAAGGACATGTGGACATGTTGGAGCCAGGGTTTGAACCGCCAACCCTTTGCTCTTTGGACAACCTCCGCTACCACCTGAGCCACAGCTGCACATTAGTACCATTAGTTCTTCATTATTACTTTAGTACCATTACTTCATTATTACATTAGTACCATTATTACTTTAGTACCATTACTTCATTATTACATTAGTACCAGCACTTCATGGTACCTACCAAAGCAGGTCCACTCACAGTTCATACACGGGTGGACCTTACAGACCCTGTAGACCACATTGGACCTGACATTGTTGTCTCACTGTCCTCATTGTAACTGTTGCTGTCACTGTCTTGTAATGTATGCAAAAATGACCAAAAATAGTCACTTCCCCAATAAAGGGTTGACTCACTCTATAGTCACATTCCTATATAAAACCTCCCTCCCTATCAAACCTGTTCATTCATGCACAGTGCCCACTACATACTGCTAATGATGTTTTTTTCTCTTCTTTCAGACAATGATGTTGACAAGCACAGAGGAACCGGCGGTCTGAAGAACAGCATCGCCATTGTACCCCACAGGAGGCGTCCATCAGAACTGGACAGCTTCAGACGCTCCCTGCCCGTGTTCGAACGACAGGAGGAGATTATCCAGCTGATCAGAGAGAATAGGGTCGTCCTGGTGGTGGGAGAAACTGGATCTGGTAAAACAACCCAGGTGGGAAAGGACAAACAGAACTATGTGTTTTACTAATGTTTATGATGGATGATGTTGTCTAATGATGTTTCTGGCTCAAAGTTTAATTCTGTCTATACTTCAGCTATTCAGATCTGAGCTGCTTGTAGAGATTCAAAGGAAAGCTTGGGTTTTATCTCACTAGTCGATAGGTCATGAGCTATTGTGAAGGCGCTGTGTCTGGCACTGTCTTCATCATCGTTGTCGGTAGCAATTTCTTCATTTTCTCTCAGAAAACTGGTGGGATTCATTTCATGTCAAATTTTATATATAGCTTCCTTCAATTTGCAGAGTTTGTTCACAATTTTGCGATATTTTGGTTTTTTTTGCAGGGTTTCTGCAGTCATAAAAAGTCTTAAATTTATTAGTACAAATTAAAGGCAATAAAAAGTCAGAAAAACATTTAGATTTTCGTTCACTTATTGGTTCTACCAAGAAAATACTCCGGTAGTGGGATTCATTGGTTTGTTCCAGTGACAATCATTATATATTCATATACATCACTGGTTTGGCCTGTTGTTCTGTCTGAGGAAATCTGGGTGGTAACATGGTGTTCCAGAACTACAAGGTCCATAATGCATCAGTACAGGAAACAGACTGAAGGAAGGACTTTCACAGAAATTGGCACCAAGAGAAAGTTATTTTTCATAGTTGGTGTAGGTCATAAATTTACATCAAAAAGGTCTTAAAAAGTCTTAAATTTGACCGACTTAACCCTGCAGACACCCTGTTTTGGCATTAAAAATTTGCCTGTACTTATACTTGGTCAAATTCTGATGGCTTATAACATGCGAATGGTTAGAGATATTCATATAGTTTCTGTTGAGCACTGATAGGAAGTCATACATGGGCTTTCACTTAATTAGTTCTCCTCCAGTGAAAGTACCACCCACTTCTATTAAGAGATTGATGTCCTGCATCAAGACAACAGGACTCTGCCATAGCAGCAGAACCTGACAACCTCATAAATTCAACTAGTTATTAATTCATGATAGAATATGGCGGTGAGATACAGGAACATACGTAGGTCCTATTTTTGTGTAGCTGATGTTCAGTCAGAAGCTGTGTTTCTACTACAGGAACCTCAGGGTAATTCTAAAGGGTAGACAATCTCATGGAACTTTTCCAGGGGGTTAAAGAGTCTTTACCTTGGGGTAGCTACTCCAAGTAGTCTTGAAAAAATCTCCTGGGGGGAAAATTGAGGTTTATATCGTGCTGATTGTTTATAATCAATGCAGGATATGACATCATCAGAAAGCACCAAAATACACTACATTTGTAAAACCTGCAGTCACATAAGAATTACACATCATTTGAAACAGATTGCTTTGTGGTGGTGGGTCCTACTCTGCAGAGACATGGCAGCAAAGTGAGGATGTGCCTGTGAAGTTCCTCCCTCCCTTCCTTTTTTTTTTTTTTCCAGAGATGTCCTCAGTGAAAACACACCTAGAAATATCTTACATTTTATCACATCAAAATTTATACATCCGCTTCTTGTACTCTAAAGTCTGCTGTGTAACTTTTAAAGCCTCACATTGATCCTGTGACACTGTGTTGTCCAGATTCCACAGTTCCTGCTCGATGACTGTAACAGGAATGGAAAGCCCTGCAAGATCTTCTGCACTCAGCCCAGGCGACTTGCTGCCATCGCTGTGGCTGAGAGAGTGGCTGC
Organism: Maxillicosta whitleyi; assembly: GCA_029822895.1. Classification (NCBI taxonomy): domain Eukaryota; kingdom Metazoa; phylum Chordata; class Actinopteri; order Perciformes; family Neosebastidae; genus Maxillicosta; species Maxillicosta whitleyi. Next base: position 14,072 of record JAPSES010077788.1, on the reverse strand, counting down.
CGAGCGAGGAGAGCATGTCGGCCAGACTGTCGGTTATCACATCAGACTAGAGAACAGGTAGATTAGGACCTCTTACCAGAAAACCTTGTAAGGAAAATAACCTGGTATTCAGCTCACTTGGAGATACTGGGATATATGTACATCTGAGACGTGGGATTCAGTTATTTCCAGGATGATGGATTTCTTTTGAGTACCATGCTAACTGTTAACTTTGAAACCTCAGGGTCTCCCCTAAGACATTGCTGACTTTCTGCACCAGCGGAGTGTTCCTCAGGACCCTGATGGCTGGAGATTTCAGCCTCACAACTGTCACACATGTTATTGTGGTGAGCATCTGGTCTACTAAACTCAACTTAAAGCACTTTAAGAACAACACAGTTGGCCAAACTTTTGTACACAGACATTAAAACAAATAAGATATAAAAGAATAGGTAGGAAAAAAATAAAAGTTATTATACATTAAAATTGTAAAAGCCAACCACTCAAACTGAGATAAAAGCCAAAGAGAAAAAATATGTTTTAGGAGAGGATTTAAAACCAGAAATTAAGTCGGTCTGCTTGATATGCATAGGTAGTCCATTCCACAGCTTGAGGGCAGTGACTGTAAAAGCCCTGTCACATCTCGGCTTCCTCTTTTATTTGGGACAACTAACAATGACTGATCTGAGCGTGAAGGATCGTACGACTAGAGCAGGTCAGTCCAATACTCCAGGGCAAAGACTTAGAGGTATTTAAACACAAGTAAAAGAATTTTATCATCAATTCAAAAACGAACCAAGAGTCAGTGAATTGTTGATAAAACTGGGGTGATATGGTCTTCGTTTTTGACACCAGTTTAAAGTCGAGCAGCAAGTGGCTTCTGCCTGAGCCCAACATGAAGTGCATCGCAGTAGTCTAAGTCAGTTATGATAAAAGCATGGGGTAAAATCTCAAAATGATGCAGAGGAAGGAATGATTTAACTCTGGCCAGCTGTCTGAGTTGGAAGAAGCTGAACTTTGAACTGATTTGCTCAAGTTTGAGATCACTGTCCACCCTTACAGCCAGGTTTGTTGCTGTATGTGTTAAATATTGATACAAAAGACTCAGATCAGCATTGACTTTGAGGTCTATGTATATATAAGACATACAGCTCCAGGAACAGAATACCTGGTTTGTGTTCAAATGTATGCTATCTTCTACTCTGACCAGTAGTAACATAGAATATCTCACAAATGTCGCAGTATGTCAGAGATACCTGGATGTAGACTATCTGCAAGATATACAACATCCCATCATGCATTAGAGTCCTTGTGGTTTTTGTAATAAATTCCATTGATTCCATTATGTGTTAGAATATGTTAACTCTCCCTTGCACCATGCTGCTAAATAAAACAGCATGCACTACGTTCTCTATCTGTGCAGCCGTTGTAAGATATAAATGCTAAAGTTAGCTGTGGCTCTTTCTGACAGGATGAAGTGCACGAGCGCGACGGTCTGACTGACTTCCTGCTGATAAAGTTGCGGGATTTGCTTCAGAAGATCCCAACACTGAAACTGATCCTGTCCAGTGCTGCTTTGGATACCGACCTGTTCGTCCAGTACTTCAGCTTCTGTCCGGTCATCCACAGTGAGTCCTGCTCAGTCCATCTTACCAGCTGCAAAGATTGTGTGTGTGGTTTTTTACATGTGTGCTTCTGAAAGTGTGCAATATGTAAAGGAAAAAACTGGCTCTGATCTGCTGTGGAAGCATTTTACCAGTATGTCTAAGGCACTACAACAATGTTTTTAGTGATCACCTTTAACTTATTATGGCACTTTAGTGGTTATTCCCAGAACAGTAATACTTCCATGCATTAGGACTATTCTGTGAAAAGGATGAGAATTAAATGTTATATGACTGTTATGAACAACTTAAAGATGGGGTTGAATTTTGGAATGAAAAACAATGTTGCATACATTGTTATTCTGACATCCTGCTGCTACATTTGAGCTCAGAGAAGCTTTCCCCCTTCAGAAGATGAATGTGAAAACCCCCAGATTTTTATCAAACCCAGTCACACAGATTTCTACAAGTAATGTAATTATTCACTAAAGAAACCATTTATTTTTGGCTTTAGTCAAAGGAAGACAGTTTGAAGTGCAGGAGCTGTTTCTGGAGGATGTATTAAGGATGACCGGCTTTAAAACTAAGGACATGAAGAAGTACAAGGAAGACACACAGAGAGGTATGATGCCTTTGTTCCATACACCACCCAAAAACACTAATACATGTCACCCTGTTGCTGCATCTGACTGGACTTGTCTATTGTCCTGTTCGCAGACGCAAATAAGCAGAATGTTTTGTCAGAGTGGTGTAAAGCTGTGGAGAACAGTTCTACTGAGGAGCAGATGGAGACTGCCCTGCACTTCCAACAGGACAACAGCAGCCAAGACAGAGGGGGCGGTACCGTTAACAAACCGGTAACCAGAACACACATATGAAACATAACAATCGGTATCCAGATGTTTTGGATCAAATACTTTAAAGTATATAGAGACATAATAGGATGAGCTTGTGTCTTGTGTCACAGGATGAAAGTAGTCCTGAACAGCTGGAGCCATGGTTGAGGAAGGAAATGGACACGTGTATTTCCAACATCTTCCTTGGTGAAGATCAGGATGCATTCACTCAGATCTTCAACCTCATCCTCCATGAAAATGTTAATGGTACGTTTAACAGACATGTCTCACAAGCAACAATGATGTGAATCACAAGCTTTAGTTAGATTGATCTGCACCTGTACTGGTCATGCTTATACCATTAATTGTGCTTTGTACATCACATATAAGCACAAATTCAGTAAAGGATCGCCATAAATGTTAGGAAGCTCTGCATACTTTTTCAGTTATTACATTACATTACCACAGTCTTTTCTGAGCCTTTACTGCTGACATGGGATTGAAACAGTGCCATTGCTTCAGTCGTGCACTTGACAGGTTGCTGTGACTTCAGATGGCCACCAGATGTCACTGTCACTGAAGCCTTGAAATTTTTGATCTTTTTTTTTTGGCACAACTGTAAGGAAAGCCTCAGTGCTTCCTGAGGCTTCGCCTGCCCTTCACTAAGTAAATGGCAACATTCTGTTTCAACAAAAGTGAAAAAAAAGCTGCAGCAACTGAGAATGGGTTCATAAACCTCAGAGCACAGGATTATTTTTTGTCTTCTCCTTCTTAAATCATTTCTGTGTTTTTTTTTCCACAGTGGACTACACCCACAGTGTGACAGGAACCACAGCACTGATGGTGGCAGCAGGTCAAGGGTTCCTCCCACAGATGCAGCAGCTGCTCAGCATGGGGGCTGATATCAACATAAAAGCATCCAATGGATGGTAGGCCATCCCTCACCTTGAACCTGAACCTGCGTTGTGCCTTTTAAAATGCACATCCCAGCATCAGCACACATGATTCTGTGCATTTCTTTGAGTTTCACTGTTTTCTTTCATCTTATTTCAGGACTGCTTTGGACTTTGCTCAACACTTCGACCAAACGGATGCTATAGACCTACTCAAATCCTCCATGTGAGTATTTATTCATGTCAAACCAAAAACAAAAAAAAACACCATATGATGAGTAAACTGAAATGTATATACAGGCACTAAAGTTATCATTTTAACTGACGGTGAATTGATTATGCGTTGGAAGAGGAGGAAGTCATTTAAGCAGCAGAATTTGTTGGAAGACTTAAGATAACTTACACCTTCTTGAACCTGTCCTGTTCTGTTCAGGCCCCTGGTGAAGGATAATGGACTGGACGAGGTGACTCTGGTGCAGGACGCCAGTGGAGAGACGAACACTGAAGACAATGAGCTGCTCAAACTGTACCACCACAGCTTTGATGATGAGTATGTTAACCTGGATCTCATCATGGACCTGCTGCACACCATCTGCTCCACCACTACTGAAGGTGAGCAGAACAGAAACTGTATTGATAGGAAGAAAAACGCATCATAAGAAAAAATTCTGTCTGAGATTGAAATAATCTGCGAATTGAAAGGTAAGATGACCATTGTACTATACAGTATGTGAGGTTTACATTAAAATCTGAAAGATAAATCTTATATTATATGAACATTTTTTGTTTAGATTTTATGTCTTCTTTTAAAGATGTTTTGCGTTTTATGTATCTGTTTTTTTAGGTGCCATTCTGGTTTTTCTTCCCGGATACGATGAAATAGTGTCACTCAGGCATCTGATCCTGTATGATGACAAAAGATTCTCCATCCACACTGAAAGGTAAAGGGTTGGAAGAATGTTTGTCTGAAATACTTTAAAATGCATAATGTATGACAAAATGAAGTGATGGCTATTGATGGATTTAGACTTGATAGTAATGTAGTAATTACGAATAATAGTTTTTGTATTCTGTAAATTGCTTCCTAAAATATCTCATTTGTGAAGATGTTTTGATTCACGTTTAAGTCAACAACAGCTGCGATCACGAGTCATGTTCATCATCATAATGAGCTTGATTGGCCTAAAAGATGTCACAAGAAAAGAGCCGTATAAAACTGGAAATAGGATCAGTGTTTTCATGTTTTTAATGAGCAGCGTAACCTGCATAGTGTCTAAATATAGTGTAATGTCTGTCAGGTACCAGGTGTTCACTCTACATTCAGACATGCAGACGATGGATCAGAAGAAAGCCATGAAGACGTCTCCACCTGGTGTGAGGAAGATAGTGAGTCTATGATGTCATTGATCACATGTTAACTCTCTGTTCAATCCATGAACATACACTTTAACCCTGTAAAGTCCTCACCAAGTAAAAAGCAATGAAAACATTTTTTCTTCATAGTTTTTATTTCCTTGGGGCACTAATAACAATCAAAAATAATTTTATGAACAGACCCCATAGTTTTTGAAATATTGACCTCTACCAAATGGTTGAGATGGCTCTTCATGGTAAAGGTGCAGTTTCAAGAATCTGCATAGATTTTTATGCATTTAACTGAAATAAAAGATATTTTTATATATATGTAACTCTTGTCTATGAATATAAAACTATATAAAACAGAAAATTTGACATTTACATTTTTTGTGAAATAAAAAATGTACAATTGTACCATTTGGTCAAGCATGTTTTTAGACAACATTCTAAAGTTATTTCAATATATATAATGATATTATATCAAAATGTATCACATGAACATCAATTAATAGTCAGAAATTTTATAATTTTTTAGAAAATAGTCAATTTTATTTACATTTGTGTAGCTTCTCTACCTTTACCATAAAGTGCCAAATATTCGAGCATGTTTTGCAAAAGTTATTTGACCCTTTTTCATCTTTCTTTTTATCATTCCATACATACACATACATGACACAGTTGTGTTCAGTAACTCCTCAGACATGATAATATGTCAGAAAACATGAGCTTACCTTTGAACATTCTGTCAAACAGAGGCCTCCTGTGAGGAAGAGAACTTCCTCTGCATGCTATTTCCAAACACAGTGACATCTAGCGGAGCTTTTTAAAATAACGTACCTCAACGAGTGGTAGAGATGGAGCTGAAACAGGTGGAATTAAGTAAAACCTGTTTTTCAGTCAGATATAGTGAATCAGAATGTGCTCTAACATATGGTCGAACAGAACGTTAAAGGGTTAAAGCAGTGGTGTGAGGAAACATACAGTTCAATATGATCTGAAGTGGGCCAGACCAGTAAAATAATAACATAATAACCTAGAAATAATAACAACTTCAAAGTTTTCTTTGTTGTAGACTGGAAAAAAGTACAAGCACCTTATTAAAATGTTTACATGTAGAAAGTGTCTACAAAGAATACCAATAGCAACCATGAAAACCTGGAATTTCTTAACAAATTTATGTGCAATTTTAACAATATTAGGCCTTTTAGTCATTAAACATGCTCATTATGATTTCTACAAATACACAAAACATTTTGTAAAAGGCAGAATATTACTCAAATTGCAATTATCTTAAGACATTTCAGGTTATTCACATTTTTTGTGAGAAGATAGATTTTATATGTAAATATTTTTATGTAATTTTACTTTTTCACACTAAAACAAAGAGAAATTTGGAGTTTATTATGATAGTATTTAATAATCCGATCTACTTGAGATCACACTGTTCTGTATGTGGAACCTGAACTGAAATGGTTTTGACATTCTCAACTGTTAATATCTTCTACAAATTCATCCCATGGGCCGGACTGGACCTTTTGGTGGGCTGGTTTTAGCTTGTGGGCTGTATGTTTGACACCCCGAAGTTAAAGCAAATCATTTATCTTCCTTTTTAATCTAATCTGTAACCAAAATGCATATAATTTTTTAAAATGCTTAATTGTTTTGACTTCTGCCTGATAGAATTTATGCTGATTGGTGGTTTCCAATCTAATTGCTTCGTGATAGATTTAGCAAACTAAACAGACTTTGTTTTTCCCTTTTTGAGATTCTTTCTACCAACATCGCTGAGACAAGTATCACCATTAACGATGTTGTATTCGTCATCGACTCGGGGAAGGTCAAAGAGGTAAAGGAGCAGTGACAGACTGACATGCTTTGTTAGATACATTTTGTAAACGTGGTCTGTGATTGAGCTGATGAAATGTTTTCCTGTTGTAGAAGTCCTACGACACTCTAAGCCACGTGTCGATGTTGAAGACAGTTTGGGTGTCAAAGGCCAGTGCTTTACAAAGAAAAGGAAGGTAAAGTCAATAGTGTAATTTACACTTATATCAACAGATGTATTTTGTATAAAAACGGTCCTCTTTTTTAAAAAATTTTTTTAACCCAGCTCCCATTGTTTTATATTGTATTGTACATAAACATTGTCTGTATTGGACCACTCAAATATATAGGACTGACCCCTTTTTTTGACCACTCCCAGCTGGTTTTGTTCTATTTAAAAAACACATTAATGGAAAAGAACATGTTGAATCTGACATTATATTGAATAATCAATGTTTGAGAATGAGAAACCCTCTGAGTTGAAACCTCTGTTTCCATTCGGACCCACAGAGCTGGACGGTGCAGACCAGGAATTTGCTTCCATCTATTTAGTCGACTCAGGTTCAACAATATGCTGGAGTTTCAGGTTCCACAGCTGCTGCGGATGGCACTGCAGGTACACACACTTTGTATTAAATAACTGAACTTTAGTCGAGTCCAACCAATATACTGATATAGACACACACACTATGTGTGTACTTTTCTTATATTCCCTTACCTGAAAACCTTTTGCCCCTTGGCTGTAGGGGTATTATTGTTATTAAACCCCTGCCCTTTGGGGCCCTCAGAAAGCAGGGGTATGTTGTATGTAGATATACCATGAAATTTTCACCCAGTTTTTTTCCAATTTCACATTCTTTACATGTGCCTTTCTCTCAATTTTTGCATTTTTTTAAAATACATTTTTGAAAGGTTTTTTAAAAGATGGAAAGTTAAGACTCAAAATGAATCTTTGGGTAGGCAGGGTATCAGTGAGCAAGAGGGGCAGGGTGTTGTGTGACCAGGCAGGGGTATTAATAAGGTCTGCTTACTTTTTCACTTGTGTAAATATATAGTTCTTTATAATAACTAAAGCAGAATTTACTATATACCACATTTATGTCAGGGTCATTCTGAATAATAAAGTTTATTTTACTTCTAAATTATTGTTTGTTATGACTGGTACAAGAATGTGGACCCAAATACAGAGAAAGGCAGGAAACAGTTTATTGAGAGGGAATCCAGGCTCAAGGTCAAGGCACAGACCAGGGTCCAGGTACCGCAAAAGCAATCTAAAAGCTGAACCAATAGGGAAAAGGCTGAAAAACAGGAAGAGACAAGACAAAAACTAAAGACTGGGGGCAGACGTGGCATTGTTCCTCCATTATATATTTTTGATTTACCACTTTTCTTTTAAAGCAAGAATCACAGTTTTTTTAAAACAATGGCACTAACCGTCAATGCTGTTTTGTCCGTATCATCTCAGTTATCCACTTTTGTGTCAGTGCTTTGATTAAAATAGTTCTTCTGTGTCTTGCTGTTAGTGTAATGGTTTTTAATACTGCCATAATCTTAATAACTGTAATTCTATCATTTTGTTTTTCAAAGGAGCTGTGTTTGCAGGCCAAGCTGTTGGCTCCCACCACACTTACAGTGGCCGAGTTTCTGTCCAAAGCTCCACAGCCGCCACCTGCTCATGCAATCAGAAATGCAGTGCAGAGGCTGAAGGTAACATGTCCCCAGCCTCACTTTATTCTCACGCTGCACCAAAAACACATACATTAGTGTTCAGCCTCCCTTCTGTCTGAAAACACCTGTGTGTGTCCAAAACCATCACATGGTAGTTTTTTGTTTGTTCTTAAACACACAGTGTGGACTAGATGCTGAAGTCTCTTCTCCACTCAGACAATTTGATTTACTATATGATGAAGTGTTAAGGATTGGATTTTTTCCATGATCCGTGCTGAAGTTTGAAAGCTTGAATCTAGAATTACCAGAATTGTAATGCTCTTTTCTATCCTGTAGAACACAGGTGTTAAACATGTGGCCTGTGAGCCAAAGCTGGGGTACAATTTGGCCCAAAGGATGAATGTGTGAAATACTGAACAATCAAGGGTTTTAAAATAATTTAACCTCAGATTCCACATACAAACCAGTGTGATCTCAAGTGGATCGGACATTAAATACTATCAAAATAAGGCCACACCAATTTACTTTGTTGCCGATTTTTTGGATTAAAAAAAAAAATAAAATAAAAATCCTTAGTAAAAAATCCCATTGAAAACAATATATACTCTGGGACCCAATAAGAGAGCTTCTTTATGGTCACATACTAGAGAACAACCAATCAGAAAGAGTTAAAAAAAAAAAAAAAAGAAAAAGTAGTAAATGCAACACATGAATTCAGTTAAAACAATGTCCTTTATTCTGGATCATAGTAATAGATCAAAGAAAGGGATTCAATGAATAAATCTTTGTCATGAAAAGATGAAAACTAAAATAATTCTGTTATTCTTTATGTCATGTAAGCCCCAAATCTTCATCTCATACTTTTTCGCCCTGTCGCTCCAATTTTTTTCTAAAAAAAAAAAAAAAAATCAGAGAAGCAACAAATTAAATTGGTGTGGCCTAACCTAGAAATAATGACAACTCCATATTTTTCTCTTTGTTTTAGTGCAAAAATGTAAAATTACATTAAAATGTTCACATTTACAAACTATTCATTCACAAAAAATATGTATATATATGAACTTTTATGAACTATTGTACTTGATCTCAGTCAGTTTTAAGAGCTATACGTTTTTAAAAATCCTGGCTACTGAAATGTTCCTGTTCTATTTGTCTGATGATAATTTTGCTAGTTGTATGTAAAATTAGCTTTTTTTTTTTTGCTGTGTTCTTTGACAGAAGTCCTCCTAATTATCACATTTTCCACTCATTTTCTCAGTCATGCGTGAACTACACAGCCTGGCCAGAAAAGTCCTTCAACTGGATTTAACTGAGCGAATAATTCAGATCCTTCCACTGGATAATTACTGTAGAGATGAGTGTTTCAGCTGTAAATGAGTTTGTTTAACCCTAACTGATGCAGTTAGTAGCTCCTCATTTCATAAACAACCATAGATTGAACAATGACAGGATTCATAAGGCTTAAATTATGAAATCGTGATTCAAAGAGCGTGAGACATCATTTAACACATGGATTAGCCCTGGACCCGAAACCCTATTGAGACTCTTTGGGATGTTCAAAGGTTGGGACATTACATAAACGGTGCCACAGTGAATGCTTCCTGTTATCAAAGATAAAGGGAACCCAATGAAGTGTGTGTGTATGTGAGATACTTTTGGAGCAGGTTGTGTACCTTCATTATAAAAACTAAAACACCTCTGTCTGCAGGCCATTGATGCTATGGACCAGGATGAAAATCTGACTGATCTGGGCTACCATCTGGCTGACCTGCCGTTAGAGCCCCATTTAGGCAAGATGGTGTTATGTGGTGTGTTGCTCAAGTGTCTGGACCCCATTCTGACCATCGCCTGCACCCTGGCATACCGGGACCCTTTCATTCTTCCGGCACAGGGGTCTCACAAACAAGCTGCTCTAAAGTGCCGAAAAGCCTTCACTTCCAACTCCTTCAGTGACCACATGGCCCTGCTCAGAGTCTTTCAGGTATGTACAAGACCGTGTCATAGCAGGGTCTGGTTTAGACCAGCTCTAAAAAGTGTCATGAGAAAATGTTTGTTATGATTTGGTGCTGTATAAATAGAATTTGATATAATTTGATAGGAAAAATGTACTTCTATATATGTACTAATAACTACTATATGTATTATTGTCAACACTAGACACTTTATATTATCAACTGGACACTTTATATTGTCAACTGGTCACTTCATAATGTCAACACCGAACACTTTAAAACCCTAATTTGCACTGATACCTTATCTTATCCTGCTTTTCAAATGTCTATCCACATATGTATCCTAGATGTGCCTCTTTTTTGTTTTGTATTTGTCTGTATGCTTTAAGCCGAGAGATACCAAACTAAATTTCATTGTGCCTTGCATAATGACAATAAAGATTCTTAATTCCATATTTAAAGACACTTGATCCATAATTAACAAAGTGTTAAATAGTGAAAATCACACATAAAGTTTATTGTGAATTAATTTAAAATTCAAAGCAGAAACAGGTGTTTTACTACTTGACAGTGTTTGTGACTGCTTTAAGTCAAATTAATGCCAAACATACATCCTTTATTTGAAGACCTATAGGTACATACATTTATATGGATGTATTACCCACTCTGTAAGGGTGTTGACTAAATAGTGACTAAATGAATTTCTTCCTTTGTGTCTCTGTGAAACACACTGGTTTAACAACTGATTAAAATAAAAGCCCACATTTAATCATGTAAGAAGGCAATGTTGAAATGGATGACTGGATTGCTTAGTGGTTAACAACGCAAACTTTGGTGTGGAAGGTTAGCAGTTCGAATCCCAAGTGGGCCCTTGGGCAAGGCCCTTTACCCTATAAATGCCTATACCTTTTTAAGTCGCTTTGGATAAAAGCATCAGCCAAATGTAATGTAATGATGTTATCAAGCATTCCAAAAGCGTCTCTGAAAGATAACTCTTTGAGGAAGATTTATAAGGCAAATATAAATCCAACTTCCTCTACTTTAGTTACAGTTCATTGTACCATTTCTACTCTAAAACTGTTGGATACAGGAAACAGGTAATGAATTTTCCCAAGACAGGGCTAGTTGTTTGTTTACCTTCTTTATTAGTTTAGTAGTTTCAGCTACTTCCTGTTTCCGTCGTCTATAGGCTGCACAGGAGGCTTGACCAGACAGCAGGGAGAGTTTATACCCATGTCTTGATAAATGAATTATCTACAATAATTGTATGTGGAAGACAGATGAAACTCTGCCAGACCTACAGAAAACAGGATTAACTCATTAGCTCTCAATATTTTACCTTGTTTTCTGTCTTTTGTGTATCAGGCATGGCAGAGAGCTTGCACTGAACGCCGGGAATGGGCTTTCTGTGAAGAGAACTTCCTCTCTCAGGCCACCATGGATATGATACTGGGCATGAGGACTCAGCTGATGGGGCTGCTCCGTGCCCTCGGTCAGTAACACTGGTCATCCTTATCTTTTTTCTTTTTTTGTGTGTGTCTAGATGTGACAACAAACATAGACCTTTAGATTTCCTTTGGCATCATTATCATTATGAGTAGCAACAGCTTTCAATAATATCTCACAAGCATTATTCAACCATTAGCCCGCAGGTGTCAAACATATGGCCCGCCAATAGGTCCAATCCAGCCCATGGGACAAACTTTTGAAATGCAAAAATATCATTAAAAAGATATTTATAAACAAGGGTGTCAAAACATTCAGCACCTGATGATCAATGTCATCGCAAATAGGTTGGATCAGTAAAATAAATACATAATAACATAATGATAATTTCATTTTTTTTTTTACAAACTATTTTATTCACAAAAAACAAATGTCATGAACAAGGGTATTCAGCTTGGACTTTTTTTTTTTTTTTTTTTTTTAATGAAGTGCAAATTTTAACAATAATCTGCCTGGTACTAAATGTTTTGTATATTTTTAGATCCACTGTGATCTGTAAGTTGTAAAGCACATGTACAAATGAAAAGCTGAGGTATAATATTGTTATAAATGTGCTTATTTTTCTTAAGAAATGTCAGTAATTTTACTTTTTTCATTTTTGAAAAAAAAAAAGTGTAGAGTTGACATATTTCTAGGTTATTCTGTTATTATTTTACTGGTCCCACCTACTTCAGATCATATTGGACTGCATTTGTCCCCTGAACCAAAATGAATTTGACATCCCTGCATTATCCCATAAAATATGACTAACTGAATCTTCCTCCCAGGCTTTGTACGGACCCGTGGTACCAGTGATATACGTGATGTGAACGTGAACTCGGAGAACTGGGCTGTGGTGAAGGCAGCCCTGGTGGCTGGTATGTACCCAAACCTGGTCCATGTCGATAAGACATCTGTTCTGTCCAGTGACAAAGAGAAGAAGGTCCACTTCCATCCCACTTCTGTCCTGAGCCAGATACATTTGAAGGAGGTAGGAGAGCCATCAATATTTACTTTTTTCCACATTTTGCATCAGCTCTGGTTCATTTTCAATCTGCATTCACTCAAGACCCAAACATCCACTGGTGACCAACAGCATCCACTGATCTAAACTATTTAATACCTGTTGATCCACTTATCCTATCAATACATGTAAATAATTGGTGTAAAATACAGTTTTTCATCTTTTCACGGTCATCACATATGACCTATTTGGATGTTCACAGGCTCCATAGTTACCATGGAAACACCGTCATCTTCTACAACATTGATTCACCAGTAAAACCCACGGGGTTGGATCAATGACAGTGGATGGAAACACTGGGTTTATGATTTGTTATTGACACATTTTGCTGAAAAAGTTACTTTTAGGGTAGTCATAAAGAAGCTGTTCCTTCAGCCTTTTCACCCATGTTTAATATAGAAATCCAAACTGTATATATGTGTATATCATGTTTTGTTGAATGGACGAATAAATTACTAGTTACAACTACTTTTTCTTCAGTTTTAATTGTTTTTGATATAATAAGCTTTGAATTTATTTTGAATTTTCATGAACATCTAAATTATATATAGGGAATTAAAAATATGAAAATACGTGATTTACAGTGAAACATGCAAAATATAGAGGATGACACTATAATAAATAATGGTAAATCAGTTAAGAAAGGTTAAATAGGGAGAAAATTTAATTTGGGAACTAACAGAAAAGTAGCACTGGGTCTTTATGGGATGCCACCAAATCTGAGAAAGTAAATTGAATCATTAATTGCACATACTGTATTTGTATAAATTAACTGTCCTTATGTTTTGTGACTCTTCAGGTCAGCCCAGCCACGGCATCTAAGGCCCTTCCCACAGACTGGGTCCTCTATGATGAGATGAGACGAGGCCACAGGATGGCCAGTGTGCGGTGCTGCTCTTTGGTCACTCATATCACTGTAGCGTTATTCTCAGGAGGTGCTAAACTGCCCAGTTCTGCCCTGAACCCTGCTGCTCAGACAGGTAGTAGAGCTATTAACTAAATGAGACAGAGTTTCAGTGGTCCCTTAGATTCCTGTGTGTGCTAATTCAGCCTCTTCGTGTCCACAGTGTCTCCTTCATGCAGTCAACTGAATGACGACAGTGATGAGGAGGCGGAGGACCTTTCTCAATTACAGATTGATGAGTGGATTGTCTTTGAGATGGACAGAGACGTGAGTCAACATCATCTTGTCATATTAATGCTGTTTCACTCTGATGGCCAGTATGATCTGTTTTCACATAATTAAATACATGAGATAAAAACAGTAGACTGAATTTATTAAGAAATAAACAAAAAATATGCAAAATTACAGAGTATAACCCTTAAACCTCTAACGTGTCTGTGGTGCTTGTGCTGAATGTATTATTTATTTTAAATATTACTAAAAAAAATTCAACCATTTGCTCAATAGGGAAAAAAAGTAATGTACTGATACTGATAGGATAGACCTT